>CM023486.1:46126049-46171997 GCA_013339685.2 Hyalomma asiaticum
GGGACAGCCGAGCCGCTCTTATGCTTCCTTTTCCTGGAAATTTTTTTATTTATTCATTTACTTATTTATTTATTTATTTTTATCTATCGGTCGATTGCCTGACTGGATGACATCAGGATGTCTCGCTCCGAAGGTCCCCTAGTCCACCTATTATTTTCTGTCGCCCTTTGCCGCGCTTTCCTTCACTCTATTATAATGTCATTATCCTGTGTTTCTTCCTAGAGCCCAGCAATCTTTTCTTGACCCTGAATGTTACTTGATTGTTGCTTCACTTGTTCCCGCGCAACTCGCAAAGATAGCGCACACAGCAAAAGACAAGCCTTGCCTTGCCTGCGTTTCCTCTTTGTGTGGCTCGTATTCTTGTGCCTTGAACTAAATTGTCGCAGAGGCTCACCCTTAACCTTAAGCCCCGAATTTTCCTTTTTTCATCCTGGCTTACATCGTCTAAAGATCCTAGATATTTCCTTTTTCGGAAAAAAATATCTAGGGACTTTAACACCGTCGTCCTCAGTCGAAAGAACACTTTTTCGTGAGCCGCCAAGTTTCGGCCCTTATATCGTCGTTATGGCGCTCTAAAAACACGGACGTCTAAAGAAAGATCAGACGCCCTAATAGGGCTTCACAGGACCGGTGACGAGCAGGCTGTCACCTCGTAGCAACCAGCGGCTTGATCGGGCTGGCTCAAGTAGCGCGCAGAAGAAGCGATTAAAGCTCTCTAATGCCGCCCGGTGTCCGCACTATACTGCATTTCTGCTGTCGTTCTTCGTTCTAATTGCACGAAACTCGGATGGCCTTTCGAGACAAACTGCGCTCATCCGCGATACAGCGCGCTTAAAATCTGCCATCGTGTTCCCTCGCTCATCTGTCCAGTGTCGCGATCATCAATGCCGCCTTTTCTGTGCCCATCCCTTATCTAGCGTCTCTGCGGGAGAATTTCAGGTATCAGTCAGTAAATTATTACACAGATAAGGAGATTGAAACTGTCGCTTCTCTTGTGCGTGCCCATGCACCGCCTGTCGCTCCTTGCCGGCTCTGGCTATACTCACCACGCAGATGCTCAGAGGAAGCAATAAGCTTTCTTTTTTTTTCTGGTTTGCGGAACAATTTCCTTCTCTTACATTAGACTAGTAAAAAGATGCGGATGTTTATCGGTTCATTTCCCTCGCGTTTTGGAGAGACTCTGCACGTTCTTTTTTCCCCAAGAGTTATGCTATCAGTAACCGGTGAGAGATAACATTTTTTTCCCTCTCACTGAAGAAAACAATTACGTCCTCTGCGCAAGCAAGCCGACGTTTTGTGTTCGGTCTAAACGTCAGTGTACACGTCAGTCTAAGCGCCCGTATAAACGTCGGTGTAAACGTCGGTCTGCGTTTAGGAAACATTGTCGCCGTCGTCGCCTTTGGACTGGCTTTCGTTCTGTTTGCACGGGGAGGAATCTTCGCGTTCAGCAATTTTTCTTAAGAACAGGTTTTGATTTGCTGGTGTGTTTGACAATACGTGGTTGTTACGATGAAGGGGACTAACGGCGTCGTTAAGTCACCTGACTAGGCCTCTGTAGAGTGAGTCACTATTCTTCGATCACGCACCGCAACTGCACTTGTGAAAATGAAACGGGAGAGTAGGATATCATTGTGAGCAACAACAACAAGAAGAGATACAGAAAAATATAAACAAGGCAAAAAAAATAATAGCATAATATACATGTATCAATGCTGACTGATTATCTTATGTTCTCATCCGACCATTTACGGTGGCGAGGACGCACACGGTTGGTCAATATATATCTAGAGTTGTTCGTTTTCGCGTAGAATCCGTTTTCACCCACGTCGTACACCTGGGACATATTTCAGGCAAATCATGTTACGCCCCACTTTCCTTTCCGAACTCCGACAAAACCTGGCAACCTACGTCCCTATAGTGGTGCATGCGCCGCGCTAGCTATCCCACTCCGAAAAGAAAAACTAAGGTAGCTATTGTTTGCATTATTGAACTCCAGTGACGTGTGGTTCAGTGCACGAGCGGCGTGGGGCGCTGTGGATTAACGCGGCGCGGCCGCCATTTGTAGGTGGTGGTGTTGACAACATCTTTATTTCATGGTCACGGAGGGTGGTCCTCAGGGTGGCCCATCTTGGGGGCGACTCCCTCGGCCCAAGTGACCAGTTTAACTTGGTCTCCCAGATCGATGGCTGTCCTTAGTAGGGCCTGCCAGGTAAGTTTAGAGGGGGCTGGCAAGAGCGTTCGTGGAGGAGGCGAACCTCTACATCCCCAGAGGATGTGGTCTTGTGTTGCCAATTCATTCAAGTGACAATTTTGACATATGGCATTGTACTCCCCATTGGTGATGATTGATAATCTATGTGGACTCAGAAACGAGTCTGTCTGAAGCTGTCGTAGGACTGTAGCCTGCGCTCTGGTGAGGTCTCGATGAGGCGCCGGGTAACTGCGCCTTATTTCTTTATATAGAGTGGTAATTTCATTATATGTAGTCACCGCCCCACCCGGAGAATCCGAGTCTGAGTGGCGCGCCTCCCGGTTTGTTAGCCCTTTAAACGCGGCCACAGTCGAGGCCTTCTCCGCCCTTGAAGCGGAGGAGTCTGCGATCGCTCTAGCCATCACGAATGACTCTGTTAGTACGATCGTGAGCGATTCAAAAAGCGCGATCCTAAATTACAGTAAGGGCACCATTAGTAAAACTACGCAAAAAATCTTAAGAAATTATAACCACTCTTTCTATGAATCAGACAGACTTATTAATCTAGTATGGGTCCCCGCTCACTCGGGGAATCCTGGGAACGAGGAGGCGCACCGCCATTTGTAAATGTACATTTGTAGGCCTAACCCCCCCCCCCCCAAAAAAAAAAATAAACTGAACATTGGAATGATTCCACAAACAGCTCGATTGATTGATGGACTGAGTGATTATTCAAAACAAATGTAAAAAAAGTTGTCTTGGGATACCCGACCAAAGGCCGTGGAAACGCCTGACTTGGTCGTGCCACCCTGGCATCGAAGACAGTTAGTTCTACAGTGCACTATAACTCAAAAAAAATAAATAAACACATAGCAGCACCTACTATTTTTAACCGATTATAAGCATCAAGAATGACAGCTAATTTGGCCCACCCCAAATTTAAAAGAAAAGAAGATGCAAAATCGAATACGGAACAATCCCCAGCCATGTTACATTACAGGTCATGCAGCCTAGACACCATGAATTCTCTGTTGCCCAGCCTCATGCACCCACGCCATCGTTGTCCCCGTTGCGAGTGCATGCTGATGTGCTGTGACATCGAGCTGCGTCGGTAGTGTGCGTCATATTAACCAGTCTCGCAAAGAATCTACTTTTGTCTGCGGATGCCCTAGAAGCGCGTTCGCTCTTTGTTATGCCGGAAGCACAAGCTCAATCTGTCGCAGACTGTCGCAACATTTTCTCTGCTTTCCCGAGAACGTCAGTGTAGAGAGAGCGAAGCGACGCACGACGCCCGGCTTCAGTCACAGCTTGACATCAGTACGCGTCCTTTGCTGCCGCTCGGCCAGATGGGACCGGAGGATGTTTTTGTGTGCAGTCGCATTCGGGTCACCATTACGGTTCTCGAAGCGTGCAGGGTTTTAACGACGAAGGTCGTTAAAATGAAAAGATGATGACAGGGCGAGATGAAAAATGACATATCGTTAGTGGACAGGGCCGGCAAATATTCTCGCCGCTGTGTGGCGGCTTCTTTAGAGAGACGTGGTGCGCGGGCAGGATAGCTCGAGCAGGGCCTCCAGCGCCGGAGGTCGCCTGGGCTAATACACAGGCGACAACGTAGGAGAGAGGGAAATGACGTGTGTTGCGCAGTGAACCTATCCTCTCGGGTGTTGCAGATTGTGGCCAATGCCGTTTGACCAATGCCGTGTGTGTCATAAAAGTGTTTGTGCGATTGGTTAACGTGATGCCAACCGCCAAGTGTGATTGGCTTGTTGGGGGACTTTGTCGAACCGAGGGTTGAAGTGACGACGCCTTGGAGGTGAGCGAGAGCGGAGGTTCTGGCTTGGACCCGGGCAGACGCCTGAGTATGGAATAAAGCTCCTCTTTACCGGGCAACGGCTCTTCCTTCGCGCTACCATCGAGTACTCGAGCCATCGAGGGGCACCGATTCGAACCTCAAACACCTTCCCTCCTCAGCTAGTGTTGAAGCTAGTGGAGCTTAGGGAATGGAAATCGACTCCCTGCTTCTTCTGTGATTGGGATTTTATAAGTTTGCGAAGAGTCCCCAGTAACATTCCTGAGCAGTGGATGTGTCCGGAAGTTGCTCTTACCACACATTTCGCTGCGTCTTTGAAGTTGCTTGAGCAATATGGTCGCCATAGTAGCGTTTCCAGAGGATTGAATAAACATAAAACATTTTACACAGAATGCTGCACACCTTATATAGGAGACGTCGTTCTTACGTTCATGCATAACGGAATACGCGAAAAGAAATGCCCGTTGTTGCTCTCAGCCTACCATCCACGGGCGACAGTTGTGGTAGTACACTTTCTTTAGCCATTCCACGCTATTTAACAGACGAGAACAAGAGGTAAGGTTATGAGTTTCTATGCCATGGTATTGAGACGTTTTTATCTTTATTTATTTATTTTTTAGTTACTTATTTATTTATTTATTTATTTCCTTCTTTTTTGTTTAATTCTCTCTTTCTTCCTGTGATTTAACCCTATTTCTTTCTTTCTTTTTTTCTTCATTACTATATGGTCCTTCGCGCAATCACTATGAGGTAGTAGTGTGGGCAGCGGGTAAAGGGCCAAGAACGGGTCCACTATTCCTTTCTACGTGAAAGCTGCGAACGCTCCCTACGGATCAGCCTCAACCTGTAACAGCTCAGCTCTTAATAGAAGGTTACTCCAAGGGTACGGAATCAATGGTGGAACTTTAGGAAGAAGCGTATGCCGATTTTCCAGAAAGCCACTCAGATGACTACCGGCGTCAAATCGTTGAACCAATAAGTCTCGCATGCTACATTTGCCACGACGATTATGCGCTCTGCGCTACTGACATGTAAGCAGTATGGCAGTCTCAGTGGCCATTACGCCGCGTAACGCGGTAGCTGACGACAAGTAAGTAAACAGTGAACGGGAAGTCAACAAATGGTGGCCGACACAGTATTCCTTGAAGTTTCGGAGGAGCGGAAGACATGGGGCGAACCTCGGAGCTCGTAGAACGGAAGTAGGAATGCACAAATGGGACTCGAATGTTCTAGTGTCAGTACTGGTCGAAGATAGGAGACCCGTGATGTAAACGTACATGTTTACATCTCCAAGAAGGCATTACGAATGCAGTGTGGCCGCCCAAATTCTTCTAAAGCACGTAACTCTACCTTATTGGCACGCTTGCCTTCAAAGCAGCAACGACAGTTTTCAAGACCCTGACTTGAGCTTTGTGTTGACAGGAAAGCGTACGCGGCGAAGTCTGAGCGCTGGACGATCTAAAGGTAAACTAAGATGGAAAAGAGGAGGCACTTACGGAAGTGATAAAAAAAATCAAGTTCGAGGCAGACATCAACAGGATGAGTGCAGGTGTGCAAGGGTGGATACAGGTGCCTTCTTTAGGGCCTATGGTAGGGTGCGTGGGTTCTTGATGCGTCATTGAAGGTGGAGAGGGGGGGGGGGATCATGTCCCTTTGCCCTCCACCCCTTTCGAGGTCCGGGGGGCTTGCATATCAATATGACTTCCTTTCCAGGAACAAATTGAATCACACGTCAGCGCTTGTCTCGTGCCTGCCCTTCCCAACTCTGCCTTGTGTACGTGCTGCCGCTTCATAATGAATGAACAAGTCCTCCCGGAAAGAAACAGTGGCATGGGTCTTCCCGTTACACCATTTTCTTTTCCACGAATGCTCCCCGTTCGTCCAGTGGCCATAAAATCTGTCTTTTACTCTCCACACCATGACGGGGGTCAATTTGGACGCTTGGTATTGTGCTCACTTGACACTTGGAAAATTTGTCATTCCGCATGCAGCAGCGAACATACATGTATGGTTTCCTGACAAGTAGCCTCGGCCACAGAGTAGCGAGGCAAGTTATTTTTTCTGTTGAACAGCACCGCACTTTTCTATAATTTCCCAGTTATTCTGCCTATAGCGCGCATTTTACTACAGGGCGCGACATTCGAGCAGTACTTTCTTAAATTCTCATCGGGACGCTCGGGCACCTTCGCTGGAATGCATAGGGGTGTGCGCTCTTGTATAAATTGAGATAGGCTATTTCCTGTGAAAGACCCTAAGTTTTGAAAATATTGTTGCAAGAAAGCTAGCCTAGAGATTTGCGCAACCTGTCCATATCCACGCTTACTTCCAAGAATGTCATTCCCAGTTGACTTACGTCAAGGCGCGTTCACGTAAATGCGACGTTAGGGCATCGCATTTCTAATCGCAGTTTGGGAAGCCATGCGACTGCGATTACATCTAGCGCGTTAACTTCCTCTCCAAGGGGCTTTAGCACGAGAGAAAGAGTAGTTGCATCGCTTTCAGCAGTGCACCGACTCTGCCTGAAGCGCTCAGTGCAAAAGCCCACACCTCCACGCAATTGTTCGCACGCTGCCTTCGAGTCGACGGTGACTGTCAAAGGTCCAGTAAAAAAAAAAGGAGTACAAAATTCACGGATGAGCGTAGCGGGTAATTGCTGTAATGACGAAGTTACAGGAAATTAAAAAAAGTCACAGTTTCGCCACAAGGGTAAAGCAATGAATGCGATAGCAAGAAACTGTAATGCTATACGAAGTGAGGCTCGCAGCTGCAGGAGCAATGATAATTGTAGCAAACATGCACTTTCTAAGTGAGCGCCTCCCGTGGGCAGCGCGTGCTGGTACGAAGGGCTTTATACGTTGTTTGTCACAAAGCTGCACATACAAAGCTACGGGAGGCCGCTAAATGAACAAACAGAAGATGAGCGCGATCTATCGAGTGAAGTAAGCACGCACGAAACGAACGCACAGATATACACCGAACGAGCGCGAATAAGCTGTCACAATGGATACTCTCAGTTTGAACAGCGCTCCTGTTGCAAACGCGGCCGAAGCAGCGAAGGAAACTAGCGTGCTTCAAGTGTCGAGCTGTGACACTTAATAGTACGCGCTCATCTTCTGTTTGTTCGTTTAGCGGCGTCCCTTGCGCTCGAGTGACTTTCGTACGCTCCCGTAGCATCAGCGCGGACATCACGGTGAAAGCTCGAAACATCCCTTTTCCTCTCACCACGAGACAACCGCGCGAGCAGACAGCGGAAGGGCCCTGCGCAAATCTTAGAAGAAGCGAGCGAGCTGGGCCGATGACTTTTAAATGCGCCCGTGGCGCTCCTGGCGCCATCTCGCTGGTTATGAAGAAACGCTTATAAGTGCCTGCCGTCTCTGAGTCCTGCCAGCGGTAAAGGGTGTGTATATAAGGCTCGCCGTCAGCCCCCTAAAGGGTCTGCTCTTTGTGGCGTAGTGGTTAGCGGCACGCGCTGGGCAGCGAACGGTTCCTGCTTCGATTCCGCGCTTCGGAAGCATTTATCTAAATTATTTTTCTTTGGGACTTTATATATATATATATATATATATATATATATATATATATATATATAAATACGGTTCATGACGGCGGCGACGGGGACGGCAAAAACCAGCCGAGACTGTCCATATAAATGCTATCGCAATAAAAACATTTTCATGCCCGCTTCAGCCAGTTTACGTTTCTCGCTCGACCTCCGTACATCTCTGCCCTGTGGTGAGGAATTGACATAGCCCGCCGTCGTGGCTGCGCCTCCTTCGGTGGCACTTCGCCGTGTCCCCAGTGTTGAAGAAAAAAATCAGCGCCTTTTTTTTCCTTTCTCTACAACCATTCAGGAATTGATGGCCGCTCCTAACGGACACGACCACTCAAAGGTGCGCGAATACAGTGGCAGTGCATAGACTTTTTTCCCTTATCTTTCTCTCCACAAACGGTGCGAGACTAGATCCTGTTGCAGGAAGAATAAGTTTCTGTTTCGGATAGTCATGATTTGTGTTCCCAACAGTCTTTGCGGTTACGTCATATTGTACTAATTTTGCTTGAACCTTCTGTTACTTATGAGAACGCTAACATATTTTCTTTTTAATCTGTCTACTTCGATGCCAACTTTCTTTCACGTATTTCGTATATTCCATTATTTTCTTCTGTAAAATATCATCATCATCAGCCCATCTTATGTCCACAGCAGGCCTTCGTCCTGGAGTGCACATAATATGATTATGATGATGATGATGTAAATAAAAATAAAACCGACTGTCTTAAGCACGTTGGATTCACCGAATTTTCTCCAATTGAAAAATCTATTTCTCAATGCAGCTACATACTCCTATCTTGGCAAGTAGCTATAGGAGTAAGACAAGAACATCTCAGGTTAGGTACAGCGAGTTTACTGCAGAACATATCAACGTAACCCTCTTGTAAGGGTACGACGCAGTCCACCTAAACTAAACCAGCATGCCGCATTGCGTACTTGCGTCCCTTCCACCAAGGGCTGTAATTATGGGCCACCCGCTTCGGAGTTTGCTCACACAAAGTACCTTTATTGCACGCGGCCTTACAAAAGCAACCCTTGACAAAAGTGTCTAGGCAGCTCCTGAAAAAACACCAGATACACAGGATTCCAGAATGTAAATCCACTGTGTGGTCGTCATCACTTGATGTTCCTATAAAGAGAATAAAAATGCGCATTAGGTGGTGGACAATTATTCGAATCAGTGGTGTATGCGGTGATTTCTAAACAGACAGTGCGATTTCCTTAGTAGATTTGCAGTAGACCTTAAAAAAATGTAACGTATGCACAATGTGTTGATAGTATGCGCTCCGCAGGCGTAGGGAAGGTTAATTTCCGATAATCTACACCTAGAGACACCAACATCTTGTCGTGACACAGTTTTCGCGTTAACTGTAGGTGGGAGCGTATGATATTTTCTGTCATAAAATTCTTTGAATATACTGCCATGTATCCTGAGCATTCGAAAGCGGCATATCCCCCTCAGAAATTACAGAAATACATGCGATCATTCGGTGTGTCGATCTCAGTACTGCTTTGATTCGGGTGTGGTTCAATGTGGTATATTTTCATCAACTTTAGTTGCTTTTGAGCAAAAATAAATATCTCGCTTGGCGAATCAGTTTGTGACAGTAATCCTTATTTACAAACCGTCACACATTATCTTAAGGCACTGCCTGCCGTCGTTAATCACTGTCCTGATATTTTTTCATCTTAATAAAAAGTGCACCGTTCGATGTCTGCATGTTTTCCGTGGTTTCGCTCGGAAGTGAAGAGCATTTGTTTCAACAGAAGCTTTCGATCTTGGTAGCCTCCTATTTGGCTTGTGTAGGGACGCCGATCAGACTTGTCACTGGCTTTTTGAAGTGCTATTTCGCTTTTATTTAACATCAAAATTCGACCTACGACCGCAATAACCCTTCGCAATGCTCATTCAGTCACATGGAGAGTTATTAATGTTCGGGCAAGTTGTCGTTTTGTAAAGGGGTCTCCAGACGAACTCGAAGTCAAGGCTAGCGGCGCGAACATTAAACGCGCAAAAGAACTTCGCGAATTGGTCGCCAGGAAACACTACAAGATATCCGTAAAAGAAAACAACAACAATTGTAATACATTTTTAACCAGATTATGCTTGTCTTTTGGCCAGGAGGGAGGGGCTCTTGCAGTGTGACACACCTCACGAAGGACCGCGAAAATTTACAATTTTCCCCCACTTCTAGGGCAAAGTACATCAAAATGTTATTTTTTTTTTGTGGGGTACCAGCATGCTTGTTTCCGTCGAGGTACCAAATCATCTTCTCATTCCACCACAACCAAAAATAAAAAAGAATAATTACGAACTCTAGACAGCCCCTTTAATTACTCTATGCACAAGCGTTGCACGTTTCGGCTGGCAGTTCGCTGCGCCATATCGCTCACGATCGAAGTACAATATCCTGCAATAACGAAAGCAAAGGGGTCCAGGGCTCGGTCTTTATATGTTAGAAACAACATAATGAGCAAACAGACAATGAAGCCTAGGAAAGCGTAGGGGAAGTTACTTGTGGTATTGTAATTGTGAATTACAATACCACAAGTAACTTCCCCTATGCTTTCCTAGGCTTCATTGTCTGTTTGCTCATTAAGATATATCCTGCAAGGCATTCGTGGATACTTGTGTGTTAAAGGCTACACGCATAACAAAGCAGCTGGTCGTGCATGCGAATGGCACGGCACCTGGCCCCACGTCGTTTGCCGTAGGTGGGCCGATGGCAATTTTGGTCGCGAATGCCGGTATTTCCTTGTCTGACTGGAGCCGTGGATCCATTTGTTGGGGCACCCGAGTACTGACATGCTGTATCATTGACCCCTACGTCTACCTAACAGGTATATCTGTCCCTTCACGCTGCGGTGGCGCTATTGCTGCCCGGCATTTTTTTTTTCGAAGCTGTACTTGTAGAGCCCTTGGGAATGAACGTCCGCTGCCCACGTTTAAAACACCATTGTTCCAACTTGATCATCTCTATACAATAACATATCGAAGAGAAACTGCAGTGACGCCTGCCGTCCGCTGTAACCTGTCGGTATGTATTCGCGAACGCTGAACTATAAATTTGCCTCGAAATTTGCGTTACCTCCCGCAGTTCGACAGTGGGCGTTGCCTTTCATAAGATATGCAGTTTTCGCACGAGTTTATTGTATAGAGGGTGGAATTTTTCCGGAACAGGTACTGCAGCCGATGGTGGTGTCGCCCGGCCGCCCTAGCAGCCGGCTGACGGCGCTCTAGCAAACACGGGCCTTGGACACTTCTCGCGTAAGAGACATTCTACGACATCGGATGCGTGCGCGTCGCCACGGCGCGTTTGAAGTACGAGCGGGGTGGCAGGGCAGCAATAGCAGGCAACACAAAAGGCACCGTGCCGCGTGTTTGTCACCGGAAGTGGACATTGTTTGGAGTGGAAAAAAGAGAGCGTGGACGTGACTCTCCCGTTGATGTATTGCTCACGTGGAGCTCACAGGTGCATTCAGTGACGTTTACAGACGGTCTGTGGGCGCAGTGACAAAGGGGAAAGAGCGAAAAGACCGCCGGCCGCGCAGTCTGAAGCACGTGTCACTCTGCTGTTATGGCACTGTTCCCAGAAATTCTGGCGGCTTCGTTTTCCTTCTGGAGTGACACAAGACCGCCGCTATATGACAAACTTTAGGCGTCGGGTGTGCTCTGCAGGTCCTTGAAGTGTACTAAGCTGAGACAGCCGAAGCAGCGCTGGTCTGGTAACGTGGAATGCTTCACCAAGGACCGGTAACTTCATAATTTTCCATCTATTTCGTGTTTGTTTCGAAATATGTGCCGTGGACATGGCCCATCCGCAGGTTTTCCTCAGTCAGCGGAATAAATCGGTCTAGTGGCATAGTCCCTCGACCCACCGCACTTTTGCCCTCAGCTCACTGGTACGTACCTGATAGCAACAGCGACAGTGATGTTACTCCATGATAGTGATAGTAAACTTGACACCCGTGCCTCAGCTCGGCTGTTTTCTCAGATTTTAAAGGCGTGGAACTGGCTTTAGGTCTTGCTTTTTTTTTCTATTCAACCTTTTTTTCCTTCACCGGTCATATGTAGTTGTATTTCTTACAATAATGTTGCAAGAGCTGACTTTTGGAGCAAAGTCGAATAAGGATGTTTGTAGAAATGACGCCTAAAGTACGATCAAAAGCACCACGCGGTCTACACAGCAACAAAGGTCTCCACCTATTAAGATTATTAATATCCAACACGTCACACGACATCGTTGGATCTGGTGCAGCATTGCGTTGAAAACAATTGAGCAACGCCACCGGCACATCTAGTGTGCAGAGTAATGTTCATTTAGTTGCAAAATACAGGCACATCGATGTTCATGAAGTAAAAAAAAAAACTTTGTTTAAATGGACACAGCCAACTGACAGGCTGCCATTGCGGCCACCTTCGCCGCAGCAATACCCTGGAAACTGAACCGCTTTGTTCTGAAACTTTAGCATACTTTTTCGTTCCGTGTTCTGGCAGAGAATATTCGTTCGCTTTGAAGTCCAGTTCCGTCCCAAGTTCTGGTCAGCGTACCGTTTCCTTTTGGTTTCTGGTTCAGCCCGACCTGCGGATCCCGTCTGATAGCTTTGAAAATATTGTAAGAATACGAACCTAAACTTTCGACTGGGTTACTTTTGATGGCTGGTAAGCATTAATGCATGCACGCATTCTTTTCCTAGGCAGACCCAAAGGATCACGTCCCTTACTTCAGGAACTTTTACTATGAATTAGAATATTCGTCATGTAAATTAAGCTTGCCTCAACAAGGAATTCTAGCTCACGTGTTGGAAACAGTATGTCTAACTGAAGCGATGAAGTATGCTCGTGCTAGCAGTGTCCTTAGAGCTAGCCTTTCAACAATATAAGAAACAATTGATCCGGGCTAGTTGGTAACGGACAACCTTCTCAGAAAACGCAAAACTAAACGACCGACACAAACAAGAAAGAAGAGATACAAGTGCCTAGGCACAAGCGTCACAAGTTAGCCTGTATTCTTCAAGGCAGTATCGTCAGGGAAGATTCGCTCTAGCCGTTTTCTACTGTGGCATTACTGTGAAACGTTTTCTAATATGACATTATTTGCTGGAAGATTCCTGGGGACCTCAGTACGCCGTATTCTGAACTCGTTTAACTATATTTAATCGAGTGGACACTGTTGTGCCGGTCTCACCAGGAGGAAGTCACTTACTGCCGCTTGATAATACGCTACACTTTTGGTACGCATCCATACCTGCTCCTCGCTGCTGATCCGCCTGTCTACACAAGGTGTGATCATCCGCTTACCGTTCTTCATGTGTTAATTGAATGCCACAAGATGGAACAAGACAGGATTCAACACTTTAGCTCCCTCTACAAGTCACACGCACCATTGCATCCATCCATGTTTTTATCTCGTGAACCATCGATGCCTTTTAAACACGTCTGCGATTTTACCAAGGCTGTTGGATTTTTAAAGGTAGTCTCAGCTTCTGACTAAACCCAGTCCTGCGTCGTTCACCATGAGGCAGGTGCTGGTGCTGATAATATTGCAGATGAGAAAGGACCTCGTTACCTTTTCCCATTCAAGGGCTAGCGAGTGCTCCTTCGCCTTTACCGTTCAAAGTATTTTACACTCAAATATGCATTTAATCCCCAGCAACGACATTTCTTACAGTACAATATTATTCCTTGAGTCGCGCTTCACACCATAGTTTTTAACAACACATGATTACACATGCCTCTTATTATCATTACCCTGAGCTGACCAACTCGCCATTGCTTTGGCGCTCTATGGCCATAGTAGCCTTTGTGCCATTAAACATAATAAACCATCATCATCATCATCATCATCTCACCAGTATGCTTCCACCGGTCTCTTGAACCGACGCAGCTGAGCAATGTAGTTCTTGTGTGGACTTGGGTGCCTGCGGATTGCACGCCGACGTCCTCGAAATGCAGCGGGAGGCGTGTTGGGTTCTGCGGTCAATAAAGAAGGACATGTTGATTACATCAGTACGTTGACGTTAAATAATTGCAAGCGTACTTCCGAAAAGTAGCTCGTCATTAATTGTGTAGTTAAGAATAGTTATGCTCACTTAGGGTACTTTGGCATGGACACTTCCAGTAGTACGTAATGTAAGCAACACATGCGTACTGTAATTATGACACATGCAGGTATATACCCGTCTTTCGAGAACAATAATTTCAAGTTTACGGCGCACATGGAAGCTCCTCCCTGTGGCCAAATTGCTCTCGTTTCGAAAATACACCAGGCCTAAAACCATAATAGGTTGAAATTGAGAGATATATTACGGATGTTGATCAGCAGCAAAGTTCGTGTAGCTAAAGCTCTTCTATTTTGGTCGTTTCGCAGAGTCTGCCTGTTTAATGGCACAAGACTGGATGCTAGCTGAAGTGGAACGTAAATGAAAGCGAGGTGGTGTCACAAGCTCGTCAATTCACGTCACCAGGAGCCACTAGCGAGTATGTAGATCGCTTTGCCTTCCCTATCAAAGTGTCTCGTGACGTATGTGACACATATCCAGTCACCTATTTTAAATACATGAGAATACACGTGGTTTATATGTGTTATATCATATGGTCCTTCCCTGCACATTCAGAAGAAACGATGAAACAATGCAGATATGATACATCTTTTGATTGCGAGAGCGTGATAAAAGAAATATATTCGATCGAAATTTCTCCTCACTTGCTGCGTGTGTATGCCCTAGCGACTCGGAGGTTTTCGGATGCTAGTACTATGCACCCTCAGTCTGCTTCTACACAAGTGTAAGGTGTAAGCGGTACACCTTCCTAAAAACGCTCCTCTTACGGATAACTTGCGTCCCAGATAAAACATAAAATATCCGTAACAGCGTTCCGGTTCCTTATGCCGTTTCCTCCGTTAAAAGTTTCACACGGGAAAGTCGTAAGTGGAACAAATAAGCAAACACGCAAATCCGTAGCCAGAACAAATCACTGGTTTCCGTCGCGAAGTTTCAAGCAAGAACTCTCGAATAAACATCAGCTAAAACCTATCCTTCTCGCATAAAACTCGCGAATGGACTCGGATCCACATAAACCGTTGCAACTGGAATATCTGGAGCATTCTTTTTTTCATATGAAAACTGCCTGGCAAACAGTGCACAGAAAGGAACACACGCGGTGTTACAGCCAGCATTTGTCTGTTCCTTTTTAGTAACGTTTGCTTTATTTTAACAACGCGGTGTGCAAATTAAAATTACGTGCTATGCTTAGCAAATTATACTCAATCGCCTGGCTCTTGTAAATGTAGCTCCATGCAAGGAAGACGAACCAGTGCATAATGCATCAAACAAGGCATGCTAAGCATTTATTTAACGCATTACCGGTTGCTTCCATGAAAAATCTGAATATAGTACCAAGGCTAAACTACCGTATTGCAGCAAATGCTGCTGCATATATGGGCATGACGTTGTGTACACGTTGTGTACACATTGTACATGAGGTGTACACGTCAAGTACGATGGGCACACAACCAGACATTGCATACACATTGAACCTGCTGCTGTCTACTTGTGTTTCGGGTTATGCTTGATGTATATTGCTCCAAAATTTAGACAGCAGAAGAAAGAACAATGAAAAGCAAAAATATTCCGAAAATCACTGGCGAGATATATAAATGCCCTCCTTAAAGACACCCGGTATTAATTACCATGCGAAATGCTCCTAGAAAAAATGTTAGGCAATGCTTAAAACTGCGATTTTCTTGAAGAAGCGCATGATTTACATTTCTGGTGCAGTGAACGTTCAAATGTCAAACTTCTAATTTATGAAAAATTAATTAAGAAATAAATGTCGCCACAAAAGAGTTAGAGCCGAGTAGCTTATTTGCGAAGCATATCGACCTTAAATGGTATCAGAAGGCTGGGCGGACATTGAAATATGAGCCTTCATACTTGCGGTACGATTTAGGGTCGATTTGATTTTAGTTTTTTAACAAACCGCCATTTCATTCAAGTTAAGATATAAGTTACTGAAACGTCTACTGTATTTCTTCGCATAATTTGCAAATGAATATTACAAGTTTATAGGGATACGTTCAACATTTGTATGACATGCCGGTTGACCGGCTCCTACACGACAGCTGTTATATGTGCCACATAATGGTTAATAAAATACTTAATTCGCGAGTGTTATTTTATCAACAGCCAACTTATGTTAATATTTACATACGTCCACCGCAAATGTCAACCTAATTTATAAACATACCTTTGTTTTGTTTTGTTTTTCTCTTAAACCATATCCGAAATATTTTTCTCTTCGTCGAAACACCGGCCGTGCACATTCAGGAGCCGTGATTTATTGTGATAACTGAGGAGACCGGTTTAAGATATTTTCAGATATTATATTGCGCTTTTTGGCCTATTTCGTTTCAATAGAATGTGTGCAAATTTTTGTACAGCAGCATTTATAGATGTGTAACGGCAAGCAGAAGCACACGGCTTTCCCACACGACGTAAGATAGAATGTGATAAGCCAAATTACGTGAGCCGTAGCTGTCATGTATGGTTGTGGCCGCCAAACCTGCAACAGAAAAAGAGCAAGATATATGTCGCTTACCAAAGCGAATTGCGTTAGCATTTTGATATGACTTGAAGGTGAAGCCGTGACAAAATATTGAATGGCGTCATAAGCACGGAGGTCAGCGACCGTAGACGTCGAAGTCGATGGAAGATCCTGTCCATCAAAGTTTGCGTTTTACACACGTGTTGGAGCGTCCGGTAAAGGTAAGTAGCCACAGTTTACACTAACACTTACAAGAATGCCACCATTTTCACTCACTTACAGGAAGTGACGCAACACCTCGGAATCACTTGGAGAATGAATTATTTGTTAATTTCTGGGGGTTTACGTCCCAACACCACGATATGACTACGAGAGACACGATAATAGCGGACTCAGAAAATTTGGACGACCTGGGGGTTGCTTTAGCATGGACTCACATCGCACAGTACACGCGCGACTTACAGAATGTGCGGCTCTTTGGCACAATCTCTGATATATGAAGGCGCTGAAACATCTCTGAGGCAGCCTGCGTGTCTTCTGCCTGTGTAACTTTTGATGGCTCCTAATAAAAAAGACATCCCTGATTGCCGGGGACTTGCCGAAGCTTCTTCAGCGCAGTATATTGCTCACTGCAACAGGGTTGTTCAGCAAGGCACTTCGTCTATAAGGACAACGAACTACAGTCGCGACTGAATCCTTGGCAATCACAGAGCCAGCGCTCACGATCAGCTACCCAAGGAGGTCTTCCTCCGCGAATAGCGCCCGCTGTCTCTCTGTGTAGTGCTGGTCTTCTCTGCAGTCAGTAATAGTGAGCTTACCTGGCGATAACTTTTGTTGCATTCGACCTTTAACGATGTTAGCGAAACGTTATACGTTCATTTGAGCAACGTGGTTTATCTGGCGGTAACGTTTGTTGGATTCGACCTTTAATGACGTTAGCGAAACGTTATACGTTCATTTGAGCAACGTGGTTTATCTGGCGGTAACGTTTGTTGGATTCGACCTTTAATGACGTTGGCGAAACGTTATACATTCATTTGAGCGACATGGTTTAACTGTGTGAGCGACATGGTTTAATGTGAAAGGCGAGAGAAAGAACTAATAATTGTTCTCACAAATAGAACCTGCCATACATACGCTTTTCTGCTGCCGTGACGTTAGAGAGGCGACAAAGTGGTCCGAAAAATTACGCTGCGTAGTTCGAGAATATGTGAGTGTGAACGGCTACACGTCATCAACAGTTTGACTGCAATGTCTGTGGGCATTAATTATCTTCAGCCATGTAGAAACTATGAATGAAGAAGTGCTGCAGGCTCAAACGATAGCAGGATCTGGTCTCTTAATGTTATTCCGCGTGTTGTTATTGGAACACAAAAGCTTGAACACAAATAGAACACAAAAGCTTGATTGGATGCTTTCTCGCTCCGTGACATCCATGAAGCTCCCGGAAGCTAGGACATTGACATCAAGATGTTTTTCCATCTTTGGAGCCGTGTTATTATTGGTTATCTAGCAACGACGCGTTGACTACCCAAAGAAAGGACGGATAAAGAATACGAAAGCTTGACTGAATGCTTTATCGCTCCCTGACATCCGTGAAGCTTTCGGAAGCTACGACATTGACATCAAGATGTATTTCCGTCTTTGGAGCCGTTGCGCAATATAATCCCTCCTAAAGCTTCCTGAGCTTCGTTTTTTTACTCGCTAGCAAATGCAAACATGTTCATATTAGCTGAAAAAATGTCAGTTAGCTATAAGCAGAGAATATCATATTTGATAGCCACCAGGAAAACATGCGCAAACTCTATGGCGATATTGCCACTGCGATTCTTTCTTAATTCACGGTCGCGAAACAATGTTTTTGTGGTAGTCGCCGTTCCTTAGTTACGTTGGCGGTTTGTAGTAGTACAGTGACAAGATATGTATGGTTCATTCCACGCTGACTGTCCCTATCCGTGGTGCTCGACCATCTGCAATTTCCTTGAAACAAATTTCAGGACTACCTGTTGAAAGCAAACAGCCTTCGCATTAAAACATTTTGCAGAAAAAAAATGAGCACCGCTATTAGCATGTCAAGTTTTTAGGAAGCTCGAGCTCCAGTTCTAAAACGCGCTGTCAATAACCTTGCTCTGATGAAAAGAGGTAAGGACCTCATTTTGCCTTGAGGAGGAAGATGGCATTTTCGCTTTAAAATGTTTATCAACTTTAGCCATTCCATGGCATTTCTACACAGCCGTGATAGGAGAAATCTTGTCCGCACTGGGAATTTTCATAGAATACTTCTTTCCGAAACACTCAATCGCTAGCTCCTTGGTTAGCTCAATTAGCAGAGCGAACGCCCCGCACGCGCGATGGTCCCGGGTTCGAACCTAGGACCAGTGCGAATTTTTCGGCAGCTGAGAAGCTTTCATTTCTCAAAAATCCACATGGATTTTCGTGTAGCTTTCAGCTATCAACATGTGGGTGATTATTTGCTTTTTCAAATTTACTTTTTGTTTCAAGCAAGGAAAGAAAAAACTAAAGCTGTGTTGTACCGGCCTTCACTCTTCAGCTTGTTTCCCTTTGTAGAACAGGGTCCTAGCGGTAAGCAGATGCTGCGCGGTAGCAAAATTCTTCACCCGACCAGGATGACTCTACAATTTAGCCTTAATTTTCCGCAGCCCACCAGGAAGATGCTTTTCACTCACTCGTCCCCGTTGGCGTGCCGGCTGTGGCGACGATGAAAACGATGATGACAATGACGATGATGCCTATGACGGCGGCGAATATGAGCAGCGCCATGGTGTTAGTGTCGTCTTCGCTCGACAGGCTCTTCTTGCTGCAACAATCGCATACTCGGACTATGTAGACATCGACGCTGCGAGCGACGTGCACCATGTATGGCGAAATTCAGCGAAGGAAATGAGCGCGAACTGAAGCATATGGTCGAAGAAAAAACGAGGGATAGAGTGAGAAAACAAAGTTTGTGTCAAGATTGGCAGTAGCTTCAGAAGGCTAAGGAAAGTGCAGGCAGAAGTCTTTAGTTTAAAGAGAGACTAAATAAAATACTTTGGCGTGGCGAGTCGATTACCTTGCTGCTTCATCATTGGCTCATCTTAAGTTCACCTTAATGCTTGTTCCTTAATGATCATTACTTCTTGATTAATGTCATTTCTACATCATTCAATTTAACTAGCATCCAAATGGCAGGGCGGCCCGTACCTGCACACCCAGACTGGGGAGACTCCGGATATTTCCACACGTAACGCATGCAAAGCTTTTGTCTTTATACCGCCTCCGATAACCTTTCTTTCAGCCTAGTAAAGCGTACAGCCGAAGCACGTACGTGGCCGCATATGTTAATTCATTAATTCATATACAGTCAAACGTCCTTACGGCGATCGCCTCTCCAGAGAAATGACAGGCAATATGAAGGAAAAATTCGTCCAAACGTCCCTAGAGCGTCCCGGTGGGCGACCTTTATAGCGAAGTTGCCTAGACAACGAACAGTTTCCGAGGTTCCGAGGAACTTGGGATAAGTGCGTTTGACTAGACGTTACATTTGTGTGCCGCAATGAGGAATATCGTTCCATCATGTGATGACACTAGCACCTAGCGACATGACGCCTCTTGCGGTGTATACCGTCCGTTCTCCCTCAGCCAACCGGAAGTTTAGGTTGTCCATAGAGTCCTGCAGATAGTGATACCGATAAGACAGCTCATACAAAAAGGAGGCAGAGGTTCTAGCGAACGGCTCTGAAGGGCAGGTGTAGTGTCGAAAAGGGCCAATTAGGCCTGGTATAAATAATTAAAGATAATTGTTTAGGCCGGAAGTTGAGGTTGTCTACATACGGCTATAGAAAGAAAGAAAGAAAGAAAGAAAGAAAGAAAGAAAGAAAGAAAGAAAGAAAGAAAGAAAGAAAGAAAGAAAGAGAATAGTTCAGACCTCTCGCTCTTACGAACTGCCAACTAAGAATACCCTCAGGTTTTTAGACATTTCACTTTTCACCCCGACTGTATCTGCTGGGCGTAGTAGCCAAAGGGCAACAAACATCTGCACCCGCACCATTCCGCCCGCAAAGAAAACTGGTAGGTATTGCAAATCTATGCTTCCGTAGTGCCCTACAAAAGTCATGCCCACAGTTAATGGCCGCTAGTTTAAGTGAGCCATCTGAACGGCATTTAAACGCAGGCTGCTCGACTTACGTACAGGTTTCAGTCGCGGAAGCTTTGCTCAAGTAGCTTAAAATCCCTAAACAGGTCGCATCCCAAGACCAGTCAGCGAGGCGGCAGAAGCTTGCGGTAGTTCCTTATATTCATGGCATTTCCCACAACTTTAGAAAGATCGGAATACGAGGCAATGGAAAGGTTGTTTTTTCGCTCCTAAAAAAAACTACCTTACTGGAGTAAACTGCATGTTTCAAACGCAATTCAGGTTGCTCTAAGAGCCACGAGAAAGATCCCGTCGTTACATGTGCGGAAAATATCTCCGTATACCTCTATCATGTAGTATATCGGGAAGACAGTCCGCTCTATTAACCATGTAGGTTCCTAGAACATGACGGTTTCCTCGCTTTGCACCTCACCACGTGTCGCTGCAAGCAGCTCTTTCACCAGACCACCGTGGTGGGAAGGAACAGAAATAAACTGACTAGAGAAATAATCGAGGCAGAGTGCGAAGATCTCAGATGCCAATGAACGGCATTCTGAGGGCAGTATTTGCCGCGTGATGTGTTCAAAAAAGCCAAACCCGCGCGGGCGTTTTTGAACACATCATCGGGCAATGATTGCCCTCAGTATGGCGTGCACTGTCATCTGAGATGGCAGATGGACGAGTTAGTCTGGTGCGCCTCCAGTCGTCAGTGCGGTCAGCTGCACAGCAAGCCCTTAAGTTGGGGCGCCATGATCCGGGCGCTTCGTGTACTTCGGGGGTTGTATTCTAACATCCACGGAGGGACGCCCTGATTCTAGGCCACAGCTGTGAAGTCACCCCCTTACCCGCACTTGTAGTGCGCAGACGCATGGAGGTGCGCCAGAGGGGGGGGGGACTTGGTCCTGCCGCCACACGGCAACGGTTTTCTACGTGTTTTTTGTTGGTTTCACTTTCCGAGACTATGCATGTTCTCAGAAATGAAACGCTGTTTATAGTTAGCGCTCGTCCGTATCTCTTCGCTGTTCTGTGTGAAAGGTGCTTGCGCTAAGGAGCCAGTTTTCTAGACAAGCCAGTTTTGCATAATTCGCAACAACGAGTCATTGCAGAATCGAGCTCTGTGCTTTGTTTCCTATTGTAAGACAGCACGCAAGAGGGATGGACTGAGAGAAAGCACAGTGACACGGGCGCTAACACAGCGACCGTGCTACCGCTCTTTCTTCGTGTCTATTCTCCTTGTGCACTGTTTTGTAAGATGTATCACCACCAACAAGCCCGAATCAAGCCAAATAATTAACTGTCTCACAAGTTATGTCATTAAATTTCAACAATTTCAATTTCTCTGTCTCCGCCAGCCATTCCTCAATGCCTTGATCACTTGTTCAAATTACACAACATACAACTGTCGGCGTTTTGTAAGTTCATTAGCACGCATTCTATTGCAATGAAATACCCTTTGTCGCATATCGCTTCTCTAACACAAGTTAGTTAGGGAGCTTCCTTGTTCTCAACCTGCGCAGTGATGACGATACTTGTTTCGGTGTCTTGTAGCATTCAATTATTTTTTACGGTTGATTCTCTGGTTATCCCAGTGTATGGCACGTGTAAGTGTATATAGACCGTTTTTCATCTTTTACGTTACGGATTTCATGAATGTATTTCTTTCCCATTTGTGATCTCAGTAGCCTCCTGCTGAAGTCCCAAAGTAGCCCGATCGTGCAGTCAGAACTTGTACAATATTTCTATGGAAACTGTTGCGTTGAATTTTCTTTTCCCTGTTGTGTTGCTATAGAGCATGTTTCGCATTCATTTAAAGTGCTTATAGTTATAAAGAAAACATGTTGGCTACCTGGTGTATCTATTTTCTCTTTTCACAAGTAACAGCTGAATAATAACGTACAAAGGGCATCTTTCTTGTACAGCAAGGCAGGAACAGAAGGCTGTTTCATGACTGGAGTTACATGATTGGATGTGCTGCCGCCACTGTATGTGTGTCAACATGGTCAGTGCATTGGATGCCTGTTCATGCTAAAGAGAACAAGATCTCCCTCGTCCCTAGCTCTTTCATTTCATTATGAAGGAAGAGCAGAAACTATGAAGTGCGCTGTTAGCGTGTGCCTATTTAGCGCGCATATGTTGTTTGCCTTTATATTACGTTATCTCTCTTAACATGCTTCGTCGTACACGTTACTAATTGGGGTAGCTCAGGGGAAGATGGATGCTTGAATCGATGAACAAATCGCAAAATACGATTTAGAACAGGGAATGTCGCAGGAGCCAACGCTTCGACCAGCGAACTTGTCTTCGTCAGGGCGGCAACTGCCTTCTCCAGCCTTCGTTTATGCACGCCTTTGCACACT
Source organism: Hyalomma asiaticum (assembly GCA_013339685.2). Classification (NCBI taxonomy): domain Eukaryota; kingdom Metazoa; phylum Arthropoda; class Arachnida; order Ixodida; family Ixodidae; genus Hyalomma; species Hyalomma asiaticum. Next base: position 46,148,638 of record CM023486.1, read on the forward strand.
CTCCCCCGTCCTCAGAAAGGGAAGAGCAGCACGTGAGAACAATAACAAAAAAAAAAGCGGGGGGGCGGGGGGGGGGGGCGGGCAGAGATGCCCTTTGTACCCAAACCTCCCCCCCCCCCCCGCTTTCTTTTGTTATTGTTCGCCCGTGCTGCTCTTCTCCTCCTCTCTTTCTGAGGACGGGGGAGAGTGTGCAAAGGCGTACATAAACGAACGCTGGAGAAGGCAGTTGCCGCCCTGACGAAGACAAGTCCGCTTGTCGAAGCGTTGGCTCCTGCGACATTCCCTGTTCTAAATCGTATTTTGCGATTTCTTCAAAGTTACTATTTGGTGTTTTATATTATTACTCCTGTTTCACTTTCACGTGTTTACTCATACTATAACTGCTCCTTTGCATTAGTGCTATCCGCTACGTACAGTCAGCAGCAAACATCTACAGGATCCGAAACTTCGGAAAAACTTGTATTACCGCTTAGCCTCGCAACGTGGCCTTAATATAAAAGTTTGAGTAGGTAGATGTTTTCGCGATGTACAGGCTATAACATAACATTTATTTCGAGGCTATGTTCAGGGGCTAAGTGGTAATATAGGTTTTCCCGGAGATTTGGATCCCTATCTTTTGCTGCTGACTGTACGCTCTGGGCGTCTTTACAGATACTTTGATGATAAAGTAAGATCAATTCTTTTCGGTGCACTTGTGGTTTTTTTGAAAATCACTATGACTGAGATAGCCGAAATATGGCAGAATTTAGGAGGCGAATAATTTACGACTCACGAAGGGGATCCCTCCATGGCCATCTGCGATGGCGCAGTGCTTGACTGTCGTTCTTGTCCGTCGGCCATTGCTTCCGAGGGAGCCGGTTCCCACTCGCCCTCATGACCAGCGTCAATGGCTTGCGGAGCTGGCGGGACAGCTTGTTGGTTCTGCTGCAACGCTGCTTGTATTGCCCTGTCATCGATGATCTTTCCTACACCAGCGACGGCATCTGGCTCCGGGTGCTGTCGTACTTGTTGGTCGACGGCCGTGCTGGAAACAGACTTGCGGGGAACACCATCAGTAGCATCAGCGCTCTTTTTCTTCTTCTTTTTGGGCTGCTGCTGTTGAGCGTCGGTGAAAGGGAATCCGGCGCCGAAAAGCCTGTGTAAATCCGAAAAAAATAGCAGTGCTTAGACTCTACGGACTGTCTCACTGCACCGTGTTTAGAAATCCCCGTTGAAGACCTTCCCATCGCACATGACGGTGATCCAGCAGAACCACCATCATATAGATGGTTTTTGTAGTCGGCTGGGTGGTGACGTGGTTGTTGACGTGATGGGCCCCACAGAATGCAAAGTTAATTCTGCGTAATCGGTTCCGCCATGTCATGCGTCTAAGTCCGATTGGCAACGTATTGTGGTGTTGCAGCACTGCAGTTCATGCAGAAGTATAGTTGCCCGACCACTAATTACTTGTCATCCTACTTAATAATCTTAATGTAACTGGTACTAAAGTAGGCAATGTTAAAAACGCGACTGGCAAATAAGCTACCAATGCAAGCTTCATTTATTTATTTATTTATTTATTTATTTATTTATTTATTTATTTATTTATTTATTTATTTATTTATTTTCTATTATATTTGCCCTCAGGGCCAGAGGCATTACAGAGAAGCGTGGAGCATACAAAAATAGAAGAAGCGACAAGCTTATTGCTCCACTTTTAATGGTAAGCACAAAGAGGAAGTTCATTTGCCAAGTGAATTTACATAGTGAATGAGTAGCTGACATACCGCAAAGGCGGGGCGCTTTTCTCGGCTCTTAAATGCCTGTGAACTAACTGTGAGCACTGCAAACAGTTCAAATTTCCAGCCCAAATCACCGCCTTCTGAAATTGCAAGTGGGTTCTTGTTTAACCTGTACCTACGGTTAAGGCAAGTGGGTGTGCGCAAGAAGCTTTCCGAACAGTGCGTCTTTGCGCTTTCTGAGAATTCAAGAGCCCCTCCCCCTCTCCTCCCCCTCCCCACATTCAGGAGCTTGACCCGTAGGTGTAGAGTAATAGGTTCTGGGAATTAACTTCCCATTACCTCGATACTCCATGATTGAGAGACGCCGTTGTGGATGGTTCCGGATAATTGCGACCACCTGACATCCTTTAACGCGCACTGACATGGCACAGTAGACGGGCCGCAGCATTTCGCCTACATCGAAACGCAAACGCTGCGGCCAAAATCCGACACCGCAAGCCTAGTGCCACATCCACTACGTCGCCGTGGCGGGGCGCAGGCGCAGAAAGTACTCACTGATCAATCCCTGCGTCGAACGCCGGGAGTTTCATGCCCGGTGGCATTGGTATGACGAGTACGTCCTGGCCGTCTGGACCGGAGACAAGGCCAGCCATGGCGGGCGGGATCACGGCCGGCATTCCCGCCGCACTCTGCCTCCCCTGAGAGCCCTTGGACTTTGTCGATTTCGTTGACCGCTTGCTCCGGTCCTTCTTGGGCGGGGCCGACACCTGCTGCACCACAGGAAGCATGGGTAGCTGCTGCTGGATAACGGGCAGAGGAGCCGTCATGTTTGACAGCACGTTAGGTCCCGTCATACCGCTCTGCAAGCCGACTCCCTGAGGTCCCTGGGCTCCGGTGAATATGTTGATTCGGGTGCTGACGCCCGCGGTCGCTTTCTTCTTGGACTTGGCTCGGTCCCCGTCTGTGTCACTGTCGTCCGAGCTCGTGGAACTCTCGACTTCCCTCTTGCTCCTCTTTTTCTTCTTCTTCTTGCTCTTCCTTGACTTCCTGGTGCCCTCGTCCTCCTCTTCGTCCTCGGCACCAGCGTCGGCGCCGCCTTTGCCACCCGCAATGTTTTGCTTGGAGGAAACGTTGACCGCCACGTTCAGCGCGGGATCCTTTTCTTTCTTCACCGATACCTCCTGCTGCATCATGTTTGTCTAGGAGAAAGAAAGAAAGGAAGAAAAAAGAAAGAAAGAAAATACTGTAGCTGTCAGCTGACGTCCCACTCGTTGCAAATGTCATACCCGACTTGTAATCCTGGGACCTTTGTGTAGATAGCTTGCCAAAAGCAAAAAGTATACTTCCTAACGAAAAGCTGCTAGTATTTTAGCCCCGCCTTTTATGGAATGTAACTGACAAAGGATTGTCTGTGCGTTGTTCGACCTGCTTAACATGATAATATTCGCGTGTTGATTTCGTCAAGAAGGCACGCAGATTCACTTTATATATGAGCTTGTTATAGTCAAGTCACATTACCTGCCAAAGCTCAGTGTAGAGCACATACGGATAATCAAGGGAGGCAAGCCCATTAACTCCACTAACACCCACCGCGACAACCATCTGAGCGTAGCGCTGTTCTTCTAAGCCTGATCACGGGTTCCACCGCGGTGGCCGTGTGTCCATGCGAGCGAAGTGTGAAAGGAGTGATCGAGTCCGCGTTCGCTGGAATTTCAGAAAATGGGGTACAGCCGGATATAACAAGGTGGATAGCAAGATTAGCATAATGTTGCCCTATCGATACGTTAAAGGAGCCCTCCAATGCTTCTTGGAGATAACCAGAAAACAGAGCCCGTCAGTCATTGGAAGCCATTGTGAATACTCTAGACAATTGTTACAGCACTGCACGCCACCGGGAATTCGCCATTTGTTTTCAAACAGCACAATACGATATTTATTTCCAGAAATACAAAGGTTCTGGTGGATACCACCGGTGAAAGGCTGTTGGAAACATAACCCTACCGGGCCGATGGTTCGTTACGCTGCCATAAAGTGCAGGCTCGCCCCGTCACGGTGGAATAGTGGCTATGGTACTCGGCTGCTGATTCGAGGGTCGCGGGATCGAATCCCGGCCGCGGCGGCTGCATTTCAATGGAGGCAAAATGTTTGAGGCCCGTGTACTACGCGATGTCAGTTCACGTTAAGGAACCCCAGGTGGTCGAAATTTCCGGAGCCCTTCACTATACGGCGTCCTTCATAATCAGCTCCTGGTTTTGATTTTTGATTTGATATCTTTCTGTATTTACAGAAATCGAAGCAAAAGCAAAAGGCTACAGACCCTGACAAAGGCTTTTGCTCCGAAATGCAGTTTGGCAGCAAATACATTTCATAAAATGTATGGGTAACTATACCCCAGAAATCAATCAAAGTGCACGCCCTTTCAACAAATGACATCACTGCGCACACTGACTGAGTCGCTCGACATTTTGCGCTGGTGCATGAGACAGATACGCATGTATCTTTTTATTTGTTTAATTAAAACAGAGCACACAAAGCACGATATGCGGTCCTTCCGAGATCATGGGAATGCTACTTCTACCACACGCGAAGCAGTCGGTGCCTCCAGTGACGTCGTTTGCTTGAAACAAAAGCGGCCGCTTTGCAGCCGTGTTTAAAACCAGATCGCTAATTGTGTGGTGCGTGCAGTGAGAGAGTATTTGGCTCATGTGTTCACAGGCTCCTTCATGAATGATCGGTACCGTCTTCTGACTTTGTTCTAAGAGTGTTACAGGTCCCCTTTAAGTAAACGTCAGTGTTTATCGCGAGAACAACGTTGGTAGCTGCATGAATCCTAGTTTGGCAGCGGGGAGATCATGCTGCTAGCTCACCTTCATTGATTCCAGCAGCGGAAGATCTGGCCACCACGGTGAGCTTTAAGCTGCGCAGTTGTGCGTCGCACACGACCGACTGCAGGACTAGGACGCTAACACAGAACTCGCGAATAGCCGGCAAATGCTGCCGATTCCAAGCCCGGCGCTCGCGTTTAGGCCCGTTTCGTTTTCCTTTGCAAGTGCCGTTCACCCACTGCGGTGAAGTGGACGAAGTTCTCGTGGTGATAACAAGAAGTTGTTTTGCCGCTGCGATCAGCAGAGCGCTGTCGACCTCGGGTTTTCGTTCCTAAGGTTTCTTTTAGTACATTTCAATTCTTTTTCTTGGATGAGAACTCATTTCTTCTTTTTTTTTATTGTCCCTTAGATTTAGCCTTGGCGTTATTTTTCTTTCCCGTTCAATAAATTGTGACCTGCTGCATGGTAAATCCACCCACTGCGTATGTGCCCATTATAGAAGCCACAAAAACACAACAAATTTGAAGGTTGCTTGGTGCTTGGAAACCATGGCGCAACCCACCCACGGTGATCGGCCATCAACCGGTAGATTTGTTTTGGAAAGGAGGGCTGATAGACAAGACAAAAGAACAGGCCATAACATAAATTTAGCAATGAAATTCAGGTTGAAAGAATAGTTAATACCAAATGTTGCAGGCATAGAAAAACAAAGAAATTTGAAGGCTGAATGGAATGGAAAATGACGTGCTTAGACGTTACCGGAGGAATGACTCTGCAGATAGTGAAATTTTTCTGTCTCTGCGAATATTCCTCTGGCAGGGTATTGAGGAAAGTGGTGCCACAGGAAAAAAAATGCCCTGAATGACAAGCTTATTGGAATCTTCCCTAAGAGTGTGTCTACTGCATCTTTCATGGTGGTTGCTATAACCTTCTAGTCTGAGTATTGTAAGTTGATCATTTCAGCGTATCTTAACGCCTTAATCAGTGTCTATTGTGATTTAAAAAATTATGTGAAGACAGCTCGCCACTGATTTCTCTTCCTCTTACGGTTTTCAAAAGACAAGAAAAATACATATTGAGGTGCCATTGCACCGACTTGAACCCTTATTAACATTCGGTCATATTTATTGTCTCTCGAGAATTCGGGACTGCCTTCCAGCACCTAGACCGCTTGCCTTACAACAGGAAACGTCACTCACAGCACAAATAGAGATTGACGAGCTATTTTGACAATATTTCTTTGTGACAATGTGCGCTTGTTTGTTTACCTGCGGAGCTGTGTGTGACGCGGATCCCGAAATTTTTCTTGGGCATAGCTAGAAATTCCTAGAATAGACAATAATTACAGAGATATTCCCAAAGCTCTGCGGGAGAATATCACAGCGATGCCTATTCCAAGGAATGTTCATCCCATTTATAATGTGGGCAGAATGAAAGCCAGGACCAAAGCCCCACTGGAGAAAGCTAAGAGTCAGCCTGCATTCGTCGACGCCGCTTTCGTACCCAATAGACGAGCCTTCACAGCGGTCCTTCTGAACGGCATAGGTGAAATTGTCAACTCGGTTTCTACGTACACTGCACAACCAGAAATTGCAGAACATGTAGCTATCGCATTGGCACTGTCAGACCCAAAGAGATCTACGATCCACAGTGATTCTAGGGCAGCCGTCCGAGCATTTGCAAAAGGCGTCATCTCTAGAGAGGCCTTGACGATGGAAAGGTCGTGAAATCCCATACACAATTATCTCGTTTCCTGCTCATATGGGAGAAATAAGCGGTGCTCCCGCGAACCTCAACGAATCTGCCCACAATGCTGCACGAGGACTCGCCAACCATGCAGTTACCAGACAGCGCGATGCTGAGGCTCCAGACTGCAGGGTCCAGATGCTGACGTACAAGGAGCTCACGAAGCACTTCTACTTAGACGCAGGGACTATCCCCCTTCACAAAGTAAACAAAATAGAGCTCAGGCGATTACGCTAAGGCCCTTACAAACAAGAACCTACCCCAACTCGCTATTAATCAACACAATGTATCCGGACGTCTACTCCTGCAACATGAGATAAATGCAACGTTTCCATGGATCTCAGTCACATGCTCTCCCGGACAATACTAAAGAGTGGCGGGACGCAGCTCTATACGCAGTATCACGTTATAAGTGCTGCTGTGGGCATTCCAATGGGCCCGCGAAGCGGCCGAAAGGCTATCCCTTTCTGTCCCAAGGTGGGTGCGGCCCGCTTCGCGCTAGAAAACTAGCGCGATCTAATGGACCTTAATAACGTTCTTCCATCCATCCATCCATTCCTAGAAAATGTGGCCTGGTTCCGAAGACAGCGCCGTCCAACAACTGGGATCAAGAACTCGCTATATATACTATATAACGTGTGTATGTGAGGTAGAATCTCTCGACTTCTGTACACCTCCATCGATAGAAAACACAAGCAGATTCTGGAAGCAGTGCGGTCTACCGCATTTACTCGCGTGGCAATCAGCACTTGTCATCACGGACTAGTGCTAGCTCATATTGGCTATCCACTTTTATTACGCGATCATTGCCTTCATTTAACCTCAGTCCACCGAATGAGTTGTCTGTTAAAGGAAAGCAGAGAATAAGTGTCAAAACGATCAGACATGTTGCACGGTACGTTTGGACAATGTCGAAGAGCGGCAAGTCTGCCATGTCAGGCATGCCGCTGTAGCAGCTGTAGCCTGTCAACTGTAACCTGTAAAGCATGCCGTTGGGACACAAGAAAGATAGCTACCAGACAGCTATCGAAATTGTTTTAAGCATTTGGAGGTGTTGGTATAGCGCGTTTATGTGTGTTGCTGCCGAGCATTCCACGTAGTTCATTGCTCAATCGTTCAAGGACGATGATTTTTTGCATCAGATTACACCGCAGCTACCGTCAGGTTATATCACGATGACTTTCAGAGCATGGACTGGAGTCCGTGTTTCAGAAACTACCTTACACTGATTCTGAGCGTGGTTCCAATCTACATTTTTTTCTTAAAGCTTTGGGAAATTCCAGTTTTATACTTCCTTCGGGAAGCCATGATCATAATATCGCATAGAGCATTCTATGTGTAGGAATGTGCAGGAAGTCTGGCGCCGTGAACTTCGAGCTGGGTGCAATTGTTAAACCTGCTTGTTCGATCGTCGCACCTGACGTCCACGTGTTTCTTAAGCTCTATTTCTACACATCCAAGACTTTACGGCTTACGAGAAGAAGTAGTCCCGCTCAGATGCTTAACTGTCGTAAGGTGCTGCATAAGTGTTGGTGAATGTAATTGCTTGTACGCTCAAAAGAGGTCATTTGAAGCCAATAATACCCATTCTAGGCAATAACACATACAGCCGCCACGTGGCTCCCAGTCTTGCTCAACCGCAATATTTTAAAAAATCCTCATACTCGGACATGTCATAGAAACACGAAAAAGAAAAAGAGCTAGTCCTCTATTCTGTAACGCTCTACCGCGCCACCTCGACTACAAAAACGAAGATGATGACGATTATAATGAACGAAATCTGAGTGGGTAAGTTACGGTATTTTTCGTAGGAACATCATAGTGACACCAATATATGTACTGCCTTTTAGATATGGAGGCAGCGTGTCACTGCAGGTGTTGTTCTTGAAGACTGATGCACACCAGCTATGGAGGATTGACCAAGATATCGTTTATTTAGAAGAATACGTCACCGCGAGGTCGACGCCAACAATACAAGTATTTGAAATCAAACCGAATGTCTATAGCAACCATACGCGTATTTGAAATCGAACTAAACGTAGTATTCAAAACTTGAGTTCTCAGCAGTGGGGTCAACTTTATTCATAAAGAATTTTACTTTAACTGAGCATACATACTTGGGGCTCAAAAGGACAGAAAGTTGAGCGAGTTGGTAACAGTCCATAATCAAAAGAAGAGGCGTGCAGGACGCGGACACAAGGAGAGCAGTGAACAACACGAACGCCGGCGTTCGTGTTGTTCACTGCTCTCCTAGTGTCCGTGTCCTGCACGCCTCTTCTTTTGAATACTTGGGGCAATGCCCTAATTAGGAGGCTCTGAGGGAACAAATTCTGCCTAACTTGTCTTCCTTGTACGGGGAGCCTATCTCACTTCATTTATTTATGTTAAAGGCCCCAGGGGGTTCTTACATAAGGAGTGCTTATGCAAACAATATTACTACAGTTGCCCACGAAAAAAAAAAAACCTTGTCAATTCTTCAATGAAGGAAGGTAAAGCGACAATAGCAGCGATGTGGTCTGGAAGGTTGTCCAACTCTTTAGCTGTGCGAAGGAAGAACGGCCACGAGAAGGCAACAGTACTTGCACTTGAGAGAGCAACGTTAAAAAGATGACCTGCGCGCAGTTAAATGCGTCAAGGTGCCTATCTTTGCCTAAGATGTGTATAACGGCGTCCGCTGAAATGCCATTGGCGCAGCCGGCACGTCACGTGGTCACCCTTCAACCCTTTGGTGTACGCAAGCGTTTGAAGTCCGACGACGGGTTCACCTCTGAGTCCGTTAAAATCTAACACAAGTGCTAAACATGTTGCAAGTACTGCGGTATAAAAATGTACCCCTACCCCACCTCCTCACCCTCCCGAGGTAGGTGTCCTAAGTACACACGCACGCTTGAAGGATGTGAACATGCTTGAACCACATGAAGGTCTTGGACGCAACGCGTGGGCGCGGCATCCCGCATTCTTTCACAATGGTCGCCACGATGGCACTCCTAAATTACGGTCATCCCAGCGACGCTGGGATGACCATTACACGATCTTCACATAGTAGATGGGGCGGTGAATATTTGTTGTTCCTTTTAACAATCATCCCTTTATTCATGTCTGCACTCGAGCAACCGAACTTCAGTTGGTTTATTTATGTTTAATTCTTTACACAAACATTTATATTAAGTATAGTGGTAAAGCCTTTCGGCAGAGTCCTTCCCCTTCATTCGTATTGATTCGTACTTAAAAGCAGCTGCATATGCTATGTACTCCATGCACAGTCAGCGAGTTGCAAATGCAGACCTGTTTCTTGGTATGAGCTCCCAGTTTGGCTAGATATTACAGTCGCAAAAGTTTTTGTGATTTGCAAGTTGCGTAAGATGGTTTGGTAGTAATAAGAGATATTTGTGGTTGGCAAGGACATGGTTGCAATCGTACGTCGGCCAAGTAATTTTCAAGCATATTGCGTCCTTGTGAGCCATCGTCTCGAAATTACAATACCGAGGTCGCAATATGGAGGAAATTGACAGTTCATGCAAGGAGAAAGGAAAAGTAAATACGTCATTTAGAAATTCTGTCTTGCTTCCTTCACCAAAATCCCGGCGCATATTGAACGTATCACTTTGTGTTAGAATGAACTTGCATACAGTATGTGCTACGGCCTTTTGTAGTGTGTGTGTGTGTGTGTGTGTGTGTGTGTGTGTGTGTGTGTGTGTGTGTGTGTGTGTGTGTGTGTGTGTGTGTGCAGTGGAATACGCCAACGAAAACCTGATACACAAATTTATGCTCACGTAAACTAAAGAAGGACAGACGACTCAAATAAAAACAATTTGGTGACAGTTCTCAGTTGTTCGGTTGCAATACTATGCAACAGAACACCTAAATTTAGAACTGAAATAAAGCAGGGAGGTAAAAACCTGGTAAAGGGGTCCCCACTTTTCTTGTTTTCTTCCATTTTTTTATACGTCCCAAGTAAGTTCGCTCACTCGCAAAAGACGCCGCGGCGGCCAAATTTTGCGGATATCGCAGCGCTGCCCGGTACGCATAACTTCAAAGACAATTCCCCAGCTTCTCCGGTGCCTCACCAGCATTCTTCGCACGCGAAATCAGGTCATTTTTCGCAAAGCGGTACGTTTTATTGGTCCGAGCTGTGCGGCTGCTCTAATCCATGCAGCTCAGACCACGTGTAATATTCTATGTTTGTATTAATATTTGAAATAAACTTCAAACTTGAAGCTGTGCTTTACTGTTCCTTCCTCCTCACCTCCGCTACCCTTTCCCTATTCTTTGATGTACTATCCCAATCTGTGTTATGCTATGAAACGGCTCCGCCATTTTCTAGTAGTGGACTGAGGAAAAGAGCGCAAGAGAGAAGTCCACGCGCAAATGTGGTGCATTTCATAGAAAAGTGCCCACCAACATATTTCATGATGACCATGTTTGTCCAGACTGGACAGATTAGGGAACATAAAGAGCTCCGATCTTAAAGCTGAAAACGGCTGAGGCGGCAATGAAAATGTTGTTCAAGTTCAAGTTTATTTGTTTCATCATGTACAAAACACGGGTTACATAATACATACAGCATCAGGAGGTCCCAAACTAAGGAACTGTCCGGGGTAGTGGGGCACATGAAAGGTAAGTAACAGCAGCAAGAAACTAAAGAGTGCGAAAAAAAAAAATAGATGCAATTATTACATAGAGATATATAGTAAAAATAAAAACGTTCCAGATTTATCATAACAGCGTTACACAATACTAAAACGAAAAAATGCTCATAAGGGATACAAAGGAATCAAGTGATGTAAAAAATATTACAAAAGAACAAAAGGTTTGTTTAAGAGGATGTTTTTAATGTTGGATTTAAAGGATGGCAGTGAACGAGATGACTTAGCATGAGGAGGTATATGATTCCAGAAATGAACACCATTGAAACGCGCTGTAATCCTGCCATGGTAAGATCTGATTTTAGATAAGAGAACATTACTATGCTCTGAAAACCTGGTATTAGTGTTGTTGATAAGGATATAGAAAGGAATACAATCTAATGATATTTCACGATGAATAAGACGGTACGTGATGACCGACAATTTGTGATAAAACAACTTTTGAATGGGGAAGATGCCAAGATGTTGATAGGTAGAGGGTGGGAACGGAATGGGCTAAAGGTCATTAATTTTATCGCCTGGTTTTGAAGACGTAGAAGTGGTTTGAGATGAACGGCATATGTGTTACCCCAAGGTGACAAGCAGTATGATAAATGGCTGTTAATGTAAGCATGATAAAGTGAGATGAGAACATGAGGTTGAAAAAATGCACGTGTTTTAATGATAATGCGGATACCAAATGAAACCTTTTTTATTAGCGAATTGGCGTGACTGTTGTATTTAAGATGTTTGTCAAGGGTAACACCCAGGAATTTAGCATTATCAGATGCCGTTATAACATAATTATGCAATGAGACCGTTATGTATGAAGCAATCACAGTTTGTGGGCTATGAAATAGTACAAAAGTAGTTTTACTCGGATTAATTTGAAGTCGATTATTCCTACACAATGAATGCACATTGTTAAGATCTGCATTAAGTGTGTCTTGAAGCGCGGTGAGCTATTTATGTGGGGAATAAATGGTGGCGTCATCAGCATACAACAAACATTTAGGAGAAGTAAGTCGTTTATGAATGGGAGAAACTACGAAGGACCTAATATAGAGCCTTGGGGAACGCCACAGTTAATTAGTTTAGTCTATGTGAATTGACCATTAAGATAGACCACTTGCGGCCTGTTAGACAAGTAGTTGCGAATAAGATTTAGAGGTGGGCCAATAATACCAAAAGACTCGAGCTTAGCCAGAAGAATAGAATGTACTAGTGTGTCAAATGCCTTTGTTAAGTCAATGAATATGGTTGCTACAAGAAATCCTTCGTCAATAAATTGTTTAATATTGTCCGTGAAATTGATCAATGCCTGTTCCGTTGAGTAACCATTTCTAAAGCTAAACTGGAGTGAAGAAAGAAGATTAAATTTGTTCAGATATTGCATTAAGCGAGTGAGAGAAGCTTTTCAATGACTTTGCTAAAAAAGGGCGAAATGGAGATTGGGCGGTAGTTGTTAACGTTATCATGAGAACACCTTTTTGAACACAAGAATTATTTTACCATGTTTCAACAATTTAGCAAACATACCTGTTCTGAATATTTTGTCAGCAATATCTGCCAAAACTAGCGATATATCTGCAGCAACCAGTTTTATTCTAGAAGGCCGCAAAGAGTCTAGGCCTGGTCCCCGCGACATTGAGAGCAGGAATGACATTAAAAACTTCTGAAGAAGAAACCTGAATGACTCGGACTTCCTGAAAAACTTCTGTAGAAGAAACCTGAAAGACTCGGACTACCTGAAAAGTCGCCAACAGGCTGTTTTAATTAATGATTTCATGTCTTCTATGAGTCACTTGAATACTGGTGTTCCTCAGGGCTCGGTGCTGGGACCATTGCTGTTCTCCTTGTACATAAATGACCTTCCGCAGATATTACAGTTTTCTAACATACTGATGTACGCTGACGATACTTGTGTCGTAGTAACAGGTCGAGATCTAGGTGATCTTGAGTCGAAATCTAACATCGAATTAGAAAAGGTTGCTCATTGGTTATCAAATAGTAAACTATCTATAAATACCGATAAAACCAAATGTATTACATTTCACTCTAGGTTAAAATTCATTAATGCTAATGATATACACGTTAAAATTAACGATTCTGTGATCGAGCAAGTAACCACAATTAAATATCTTGGTGTCGCTATAGATAATAACTTACATTGGCGGATGCAGGTTCAGAATGTGTGTTCCAAATTAGCCTCAGGGTGTCATGCACTTACTCAGGCTCGTCAACACTTTAATACCACTACTCAACGAATACTTTATTATGCTTTCATTCATTGTCACATCTCATATTGCATTCAGTCTTGGGGAGGCACGTACACAACTGACCTGGACACGGTTAGACGACTTCAAAAACGGGCTGTAAGAATTATTACTCATTCCAAGTATAATGATCCCAGTAAACCTCTGTGTTCCCGATTACTTATTTTGCCATTCCATAAGCTATGGAAATTAAAACTAGCCAAATATGTATACACGGTTATCAATTACAACCACCCTTTTAATGTGTCGATGTTTTCCGCCCCTTCTCGTTCTACCAGACAACTAACCTTTGGTAAATAGAATATACCGCGAACTAACAACGTATATGGTGAACGGATTTTGCAGTTTGCTGGTATTAAGATCTGGAATGACATACCTTTTGAAATAAAAGTGTGTTCAAACTTTACTAAGACACTAGAAAAACGCTATTTAGAAGAATGTTCTGATTTATTAATGACCTGTCATGTTTAGTGTGATGGCTGTCTTCATTTTAGTATGTAAGTAGAGGTCTTTCCATTTTTTCCCCTGTGTTGTAAGTCTTCTTTCTTGCTCTTTTTCTGGTTATTTCATGTACTGTACAGCTTCTTTCCAAATTATTTATTAAATATTATATAACTTCTTCAGTTATGTTTTTTCCAAAGTGCCATTGAAAATGTGTCTTTTTGGACCCAAAGTAGCCTATGGCTATGGGTCCACACAGTGCGTGCAAATTTTATGTAAAAATTGTGAGCAATAAAATTCAAATTCAAACTGGACGAAGGAAGAAAGACCGAGAGCTGCGTGGAAGATGAGCTAGAACACTAGGTGAAGGCGTATTTTGGCACGCCGCAAAGTGATCAATAAAAACATCAGAGATATCAACCTCGTTAGTGTATTCCTTATTGCTGCAAAACTACTTTTAATACCCGTATCGGACTCCGCAATATTAAGAAATTCTTTAATGAGCTCCCAATTACGCCTGGTATTTCTTCCGTTTTGAATTACCCGCCGTTCATAATATTTCTGTTTTGCACGCTTAAGGACACGGGAAAGAATGTTGCTATGATTTCTTAGTTTAGCTCGCAATGATGCGTTGAAAGGCTGCAATTTAACCTTTTTGTGAAGGTTGTTTTTCTTCATTATAGAGCGCAGCAGCGCATTTGTAATCCATGGATTTCTACGAGATGAGAATGCGCGCTTACAGGATGCATAGGTTGTGCATTCATTAATGCAATTCGTTATTGTTGATACAAACATCGAATATGCCTTTTCAGGACAACTTTCTCGAAAAACGTCGTGCCAGCATGTCTCGTGTACCTTTTGTAAAAATAAAGCTTCATTGAAGGAACTTCTCGTATGTAGCAGGTACTGCGTGCGTTTTCCGGTACCAAGAACGGAGAAGAGAGGATAATGATCTGTAATGTAATAATCTATCACACCGCTGGAGTAGTCGGAGCATGAAGACGAAAAAAAATTCGCAGCATATCCAGGGAGTGAATTATGATCAGTGGGCGAAGCTCGGGAGGTTCATCGTAGATCGTGCCGAGTACCGGATTAATTTACTTAACGCGCACGCTACGAATCCATATGGTTCAACTACGCACAAGTGAAATTGCAAGTGAAGATCCAGTGCATATATATTTTATATATATATATATATATATATATATATATATATATATATATATATACGGATTTCGTCACTCACCCGCGACGCCCAACACCGCAGATAACAAGGAGATAGCGCAAGCTACTTGCGCGGCCGGAGCGGCGGTGACCGCGGGCGAGTGGCGAGTGACGAAAGCCGTGGGGACGGAGAGCGTCTGTGAGACGCTCTTTTTCAATCAATTTTTTTTCGTTTTCAAGGAGCCTGCCACGGAGAACTAATTGTTCGCGAACCTCCGACATGCATTCCGCTATTCAAAATTTGATCGTTGGGATAGGTAGTGTCCAGGACGGGCTCCAAAGTACTCATTTGCTGTAGCCACCAATTACTAATAATTAAAAAGTTAATTAGCGTAATTTCGCTAATTATGCATACAAGTGCGGTAATTGTTCTGTATCTAGAGGCCGCCAATGCGTATACTCGGATGGTACACAAGATATTCCCGCGATTTATGTTTTTCTAATTTTTAAAATGTGTTGTAGCTAAAAGAAACATCCAATATATATATATATATATATATATATGTGTGTGTGTGTGTGTGTGTGTGTGTGTGTGTGTGTGTGTGTGTATGTATATAAGTATTTCAACACGATAGCTCTAGCTCTACTCGAAAATCCTCATATTTACATGGCATCAGCATGGAAAACGCTTCTGCGGACGTTTCTAAAGATGGCGGTTCAGGTGTCAATTTTGTTTGTGGGATGCCGTAGGCGGTACGGCTTTGTTGCCATTCGTAGAATTGCTCGTGCATCAGGGTGCTTCATCATGAGGGTTTCTCCTGCAAGAGAAATGAGGAAAAAACGAGAGTTAGATGCATGTGGGCCATTCGCAATCAGATGATATAACAGCAAATGTTTTTGATATGCAAAATGAGAATGATTGATCGATTATGTTGTGGTTCGGTCTGTTGAGATCTGGCGTTTGTATTTTTTTCACGCATGCTATCTTCGTCCCTCCTACAAACCACCTGTACTCAATTTCCTAACTATTTTCACTCATCCTATCAGAAAACATTTCGTTGGCGTTTTTCCAAAAGCAATGAATGGTCGACTTCACTCTGCCGTTTTACATGTCGGAAAAAGCAAACAATGTAGCACATGAACATTTAAAAAATTAGGCGTGGCTCTACCATCGCAAATACTAGTGACCAGCGGAGCTTTGAGAGCTCCGGTGGTCACTATGGTGTCGCAGCGGAGCTTTGCTCGCTAGGGTGTCCTGATTGTAGTGTATCTCTCTCTCTCTCTCTCTGTGTTTCTTTCAGTCGCCCATTGCAAGTTGTGTTATACCTCTCTCTCTCTCTCTCTCTCTCTCTCTCTGTGTGTGTGTGTGTGTGTGTGTGTGCGCGCATCATTCTCTATCTTTCAAGATTCTCCCTCTGTCGCCCAAAGCCCGCTGTGTTGTAATCGTCCTAGCTCCACCCTCTATCTCAATTTCACTCTCTCTCTCCCTCTGTGTATCTTATCTCTCTTCCTCTTCTCTCTCTCTCTTTAAATCTCTTTTTCTTGCCTATATCAAGCAGTTATACTATGTTCAGTACAATGTAATGATGATGATGACGATTGTGGGCCCGTTGCGGAAAGGACGCTAATTTCTGCAGGGCATGTCGGAAGCACGGCTAAGCGTTCGTGGGGGTAGGGGAAAAGAACTGAAATAGATAGAAAGGAGAGAAAGGCGGTACAGCAGCTAGGGCACCGCAGATGTTAACCACCTGGGGTTCGTTAACGTGCACTGACAAAGCACAATACACGGCCCTCTTGTATTTTTGCCTCCATCCAAAATGCTACCGTCGTGGCCGAGATCGATGACGTGTTGTTTGGGTGGCAGCCGAGTACCATAATCACTACACCACCGCGGCGGATATGTGTGAGTGTGCATATCTCTCTCTCTGAGGATTCTCCTTCTCTTGCCTGAAACAAGTTGCATTGCAATCGTCCTAGCTCCGCTCTCTAAGTTGCTCTCTTTTTCTCTCTCTCTCTGTATCTCTTTCTTTCTTTCTTGCTTTCCTTTCTCTCTCTCTCTCTCTCTCTCTCTCTCTCTCTCTCTCTCTCTCTTTTACTTTGTCTTTCTCTCGCCTATAGCAAGTTGTCATACACTCTTCGGTACAACTCAAGCAAGCAGTTCCCATAATCGCACACTCTGCAAGCGTGGGTAGTGGTTATGACACTCGACTTCGTACCGTAGATACCCTGGCGCCAGTCCCTGCAGGCCAAGTAAATTTATTTTCTTTTGTTGATTTCTTTTTTACTCTCGCGCTGTCTCTCTCTTTTTTCTGTATTTCTGGACCTCCTCTCCTCATTTCACAGTCCCTCCGCCGAGCTATGAGCGGTCGCCATCCACAGCTGGAACTCAAAACTTAAGCACCTCCGCAGTTAAAAGGCTTTCTTTTGTATTCCATGTACGCATAACACGTGGTCGTAGCAGCTTGACGACTTTATTTTCGCTGTAAGCAGGCGCAGAGAAGCTGAGACAGGGATGAAGAACACACACGACACGCAAGCGCTGACTGCGATCTTAATATCTTCCAAACTGGCCTACAGTGTCCCTGTTAAGGCTGCAAAAAAGGCTTGAACTTCCAGTGTAACAAACTTTTGCTTGGTCCATTAGGAGAACCCTGTGGACGGACATGACGACACAGCAATAAAATTTGCATACGTCAAGGGTGAATCAGTTCGAAAAGTTAGAGATAGAAAAGGGCCCAATGGTAGAAGAAATACGTTGCAGTATAATACTTTAATTTGAGCGAATTAGTTCAAGATTGAGGACGCGAATCGGATTGTCAGTCCTGGTGGCTGCATTTCGATAAGGTCAGGCGGCCGTGGTGATAATATGGCTATTCGGCACGGCCGCTGACACGAAACACGTGGATTTGTCACATTTCGGCGGAGGCAGAATGCTAATGACCCGTGTACTGTGCGTTAACAGTACACGTTAAAGAACATTGAGCGGCCGAAATTTCCGGGGTTTTCCACTACGGCGTGTTAATTAATAATATCGTGGTTTTAGCACCTAAAACAGCTGCAATTATAACCTAGTCTTGTGATTAATTTGAAGCCTAGAATAACATATTTGGTATCTATGATTCTAGCACAAACATATTTCAGATTTTCTACCTGATATTTATCTGTGACGTTACAAAAAATATCAGATATACCAAACCTACTTTGGTGCCGCGATGGTACTTAACTAAGACGAAATCGGCTGTACTGGCAGCATGGTATCTTTTTACGCAAGTTATGCAAATGGACACGCGCAGTTTGCAAACCCTTGGGACGTAAAACGCTATAATCAGTCAGTTCGCAAACCTTGATGATGCTTATTTATGGCGCAGACCGCAATCGACTCATAGGGACTCATATCGAGAATAATTAGAAAACTTTGTTACGTAACAAATGTTTCGTTTAATAATTCGGGTCTTCTGTAAAGAGAATACTCTGCAGCAGTCCTTTTATTTGTGCTTTCTGATGAATTGCCGAAATTGGCCAGTTGTAGGGACAATGTCAGCGACTTCTTCTGCGCTCTCCGCCAGTGGCGAGTCGGTTCTTCGTCTTCCCGTCGAGTCATAACCAATGTAGTTCAGTTAAAAAACTGCAAATAACTCCCTCTAAAATTTCTTTGGTTGCATTGTTGGCTTCAAGAGGTGACGCGCGAGCGTCATAGCTCTTTGACGTGTGCTTGCTCCGTCTTCCAATTTCGTCCTTAACATACCGTCAGCCTGGACGCAAACTATGTTTGAACTACCTGTATGTTATTTCGCCACAGGGTAAAAACAACTCGTAAATAACTGACGCCTACATAATTCATTAGAGAGGCGCTGTTTGCGTAAGCCAGCCGTTTGTACGCCGCCTCAATAAAGAATTGTCATTCCTCTACATGTGTTGCTAATATTGCACCTGTAATATGTAACGCCTTCGTGAAGTTCGGTTCTGTTGAAGGCTCGAGTGGCTATTGTCTCTCTTTAGCTTTGGTATCTTCGCAAGCAGCGCGCTCATGATTCGTGCCCCATGTAGCATGGTTGACGTAAAGGGGACCAGTAAGCCATGTTACTGAGCATGAGCGTCATATCCTCGTGACTAGGGTTAGCAATATTTATGTATGATCCCTGATTGAAAACGTGCTTCATTTACTTACTTAATGAATAAACGACCAATGAAATATTATTTCGGCAGCAGCGTTCGTGATAGCACTGCGCCGGCTTCACGCCAAGTGCACCAACCGGGCGCTTGAGTTAAACCTGCTGACGAGTGCACCATCAAACATCAGTATTCCGATCAGACGATCTAACCATTTTAAGCAACGAGCACGCGATTCAGCGACTGCGGGCTGATATCTGAAAAGTGCCGGAACATCGCCTGCGATGCGCTTGTCTCCTGCACGCATTGCACATCTCCCATGTGTTTTTATTCTCTTCCTTCGTGTCTTTCTATCAGTAGCACGCCGTTAACAAACCTATTCAAGCCTGGGCGCATTCGTGCTCTCTTCCTGCCGGTTTATTTTTCCAAAATATACAAATAGTCGTGGGTGCGGTGCACGTCGCTCTTGCGCCAATACGTTGCATTTTTTTTCCTCTTACTAAAACATATTGACACGACCCGTCTTCAAACTACGCGCCCTGGCTGTTTCTGAAGCCCTGCCACTCATCTGCGGCCTACGTGCAAAGCAGAGCAACAGCGTTGCTCATAGCACGTGCGTGCTGAGGAGCCGCGCGCCCTCGGAGAGGCAAAAAGGAGAAAGAAGACGAGACACAGCTCGTGCAGACGGTGTTCTCGACAGAGACTAGGCAGACGCTGGCTGAACCGTTTTTTCTTCCTGGCACAAGTTCGTCCAATTTAACTTAATTTATTAAAGAGTTTTCCTTAAACTGTGTGTTACATTTTCTGGTGGAGGTGCTGGGTACTATGTCAAGCCCCTTCTCGCTGTGACTGAACGCAGTCTAGAAGAACGGTTCCGCGCCCATCGATCTGACCTCCTGTTCACCAGCGTTGCAGTCGTCGCTTACGTGGTGAGGCTCCAGAGTTCTCAGCTCTATCGGATCGGGCCCAGAACCTCCTCATCCATGAACGGGAACGCTACCGACATGGACATCCCGATCGCGCCAGCTCACATCGTGGTAAATCCGCCAATGCAACCAGAGCCTTTTCACGGCGACTCCTTCGAAGACGCGGAGGATTGGCTGGAAACGCTTCGAGCGCGTCGCGAAAGTCAACGGCTGGGATGACGATCGCAAGCTCCGAAGAGTGTACTTCGCTTTGGAGGACAGCGCGCGAACGTGGTTCGAAAACCACGAAGCTGCGATCCTGTCCTGGAGCGATTTCCGACGGGAGCTACTCGTCGCTTACCCAAATACGGACCGCAGAGAGAGAGCTGAAGTTGTCCTGCAACAAGAAACCAGCGGAACAACGAAAGCGTGGCGATGTACGTGGAAGACATGACTCGCCTATTCCGACGGGCGGATGTAAACATGAGCGAGGACAAAAAGGTGCGCCATTTAATGCGGGGCGTAAAACAGGAACATTTTGCCGGGTTGGCTCGGAGCCCGCCGCGCACAGTCGCCGAGTTTCGCTCCGAGGCAACTACGATGGAGATGATGCTACAACCAACGAGCGCGAACCTACAACAGAGACAGAACGTCGCCTCTATGGAAGCACTGCCAACAGCTTTCGGGAGCAACATGGAATGCTACGGGAGCTTGTGCGCTCCGTGGTGCGAGAGGAGATGCAGAGGATGGCGGCTTGACCAGACTACTCCGATGGTTTCGTCACTCGCCGACGTGGTTCGCGAGGGAGGTTAGGCAAGTGGTCCGTGAACCTCAGCACCCTGTACTTCCAGAAGTTCCACTGCTGCGACAGCCGACGGCTACGTCCTATGCCGATGCGCTGCAGCGGGAATCCTGTACGTGCGGATGTCGCAGCGGCTGCCGCTATGCAGCCTCCGATGTACCCTATCACACGCCAGCCACCGCCAGAGAGGAGGACTGAGGAAGAGCGACATCTGGCGCACAGCCTGACGAGTACCACTTTGCCTACCACTGTGAGAGGCTGGCCACCTGTACCGGATGTGCCCGTATCGCCAGGTGGGACTTCGGGTTTTCCCATAAACGCACCCCGGCCGCGCAGTGGTGAGCGTCCTTTCGATATCGAGGAGTACCTTTCTACTCGTCAGGGTTCCCGTGATTTTCAGCATCAGCCTCGGTCGACAACGTCAGTGAGGTATAGGTCGCCGAGTCCTCGTCCGTCGCAAGTTCTCCCAGGCGTCGTCGCCAAGCCCGCGTCGGGAAAACTAGAGTCCAGCGACCTGTGGAGGCAAGGCCGCTGTCGACGCTGAAGCAGAAGAACCTCCATCGCTGAACCCGAAAAAACGACGAAGGACGCGGTGATCGGTGCTGTGATAACAATGTCACTTCCGATTTACGTGTATTTGTGGACGGCTTCCAAGTGCTGGCGCTGGTGGATACTGGTGCGGATTATTCAGTAATGAGCAACGAGCTTTCGAAAACGCTGAAGAAAGTGCTGACTCCGTGGAGAGGACCACAAGTTCGCACCGCAGGTGGACACCTCATCGACCCTAGGGGCATCTGCACCGCTAGAATTGGCATACGGGGCTTCACGTACGTTGCAAGTTTTATTGTACTGCCTGAATGTTCACGAGAATTAATTATTGGTATGGACTTCTTGCATTCCACGGTGCTGTAATCAACCTGCGAGACTCATGTGTTTCGTTCTCAACGAGGCAGGCTATTTCGACATTCGACACCGAGGAAGATTTCAATGAGCTCTGCATTGCAGACGACGACGTCACACTACCCCCGAGATCAAGCATGTGTGTTGCGGTAACAAACAGGGCATTCAGTGATTTAGAAGGAATTGCAGACAGCAACACCAGGCTGATACTGGAAAAGGGATCTGCATGGCAAGAGGCCTTGTACAGCTGCGTGATGGATGTGCGAACGTGCTGATCACCATTTTGGAAACGAGGTCCAGCACCTTGCGAAGGGGACTGTCATCGCCAGCCTGAATGATTTCGTCCACGTTTCTGAGCTGAGCATCCCTGAGGCCCCGACACCTGACTTGCAAGATGTGGATTCGGTCCTATAGCATCCATCAACATTGAAACAGGACTGCTGCCCAGCCAAAAGGAGGAAATAGAAAGCCTGGTAAGAGAATTCGCTGCATGTTTTTCGATGTCCTCTAAAGTACGGCGCACACCTATCGCCAAGCATCGGATAATTGTGGATGAGTCGTGAGGCCTATACACCAGCGTCCTTACCGAGTGTCACCAAAAGAGAGAGAAGCTATCGGTAGTCAAGTTGAAGAAATGCTTAGGGATGATGTAAATCAGCCGTCAGCAAGTCCGTGGGCGTCCCCTGTAGTCCTTGTAAAGAAAAAAATTGACGGCAGATCCACGAGGTGAATGATGATGAGATTGGGCGAGGCTCCTGGAAGTAATCATCGGTTAAACCGTGAAATTTCTTCCGTTAATTCGCCTGATAAAAATGACGTGAAACGATTGATTGGCGTCTTTCGTTAAGCAGCTGGCGTCTTTTCGTTTTGCTTTTAGAAACATCTGGCGTCTTTCGTTAAGCAGCTGGCGTCTTTTCGTTTTGCTTTTAGAAACATCTTTTCGTTTTGCTTTTAGAAAGCATCTGGCGTCTTTCGTTGGTTTATTTCATCAATCAACGGCGTTTTGAACAAAATTTTTATTGTTTAATCACGCACAGGAGAAATCTCACCAGGCACTACCTTGGAGGTAAGCAATGGCTGCTACTGGGAATGAGAGACAGCAGAAGTCGGCTTTTAACACTCTACTTCTACTAACGTTTCCTACTGGAACATGCCATTGGCTGCTAATGGGGAATGTGAGACAGAAGAATTCGGCTTTTAGTTAACGCGCACGCTGCGAATTTTTTTTATTGTTCAACAACGCACAGGAGAAATCTCCCACCGGCACCACCTTGGAGGTCAAAGCGTAAGACTGGTTACGCACTACGACTACGACTACGACGAGGGACGAACGGGTGCCGCTTTAAGGAGCTTCGCCCCTAAAAAAGATCAAACACTACGCTTCTGCATTGACTACCGGAAACTGAACGCCGTCACTAAGCGAGATGTTTATCCTCTGCCCAGAATTGATGACACTTTGGATAGGCTACGAGACGCAAAGTACTTTTCGTCACTAGACCTAAAAAGTGGATATGGCAAAGAGAGGTGGACGAAAGGGATCGTGAAAAGACAGCGTTTGTGACTCCGGATGGGCTATACGAGTTCAAGGTGCTTCCGTTTGGCCTTTGTTCTGCACCCGCCACTTTCAACGGATGATGGATGCTGTGCTCTCCGGACTCAAATGGCAGTCCTGTCTGTTTACCTCGATGACGTTGTGGTTTTCTCTACTTCCTTTGAACAGCATATGGACCGACTGAGAGATGTGCTGGCCGCTATTAGTGCAGCAGGTTTGACGATAAAACCACAAAAATGTCATTTCGGTTTCCACGAGCTCCTTTTTCTCGGCCATATCATCAGTGCGGAAGG
>CM023486.1:46172097-46205474 GCA_013339685.2 Hyalomma asiaticum
AGGAAAGTCTGAAAAGAACTAAAAATGTATAAGCAAAAACTAAAATTATGCTCAACAGTCTAGCTAAAGAACCGGAATTTAAAATTACTAATAAATGCTTAGAGTGTGAGAACGAATACGTATACCTGAGGCAGTTACAACAGGGACGCCTACCCATGAAAAAAAAATCCTCCGCAGAATAAGGACGGGATAGAGCGCATTCGGGAGACATTCTCAGGTCATGACCGGAAATTTAGTACTTTCAGTAAAGCCGAAAGTATTTAATGACTGCATTCTCCTAAACTAACGTGCGGTTCAGAAACATGGAGGATAACTAAAAAACTAGGAATGAAATCAAGGAGCACGCAGCGTATAATGGCAATAAAAATAATAGGTGTAATGCTAAGAGATTAAACGAGCGGAGTGGGTCAGAGGACAGACAGTAGCACCTGACATCCTTATATCATTTAAAAGAAAAAGTCGGACCTCGGCAGGGCAAATCATGCGGTGGACAAACATCATATGGCAGTACGAGCAACGGAATGTATACCGAGAGAGGGAAAAGGCAACAGAGGCAGGCAAAAGCTTAGATGGAGCGATGAAATTAAGAATTTCGCAGCCATGAAGTGGAACCAACTCTCTCGAGTTAGGGTAAATGGGAAATCATTGGGAGAGGCCTCGGTCCTGCAGTGGACTTAAAGGGCATCTGCGACGGTTTCTTCAGCATGTTCTGATATCAGATTTTTCCAATGGTACTGATAGCCCTGTAGCCGCCAGGGTGGTTCAGTTTGCTCAGAAACGCACCAATAATTATAAATAAGCAACTGAAAATCGTCTTCAAGCCCAAACGTAAACGTGTAGATGCTTCGTGCAGCTTGCGCGGTGACGTCACAACCTTCCCGTCACCAGAAATATGGAACTGGCGCCGAATAACTGCCAGTGGCGAGGTCATCCGATGATATATTGACTAATGCCAGCTTTTCTGATCGTTAAAGCGACGATTTGAGCGCTGAAGTATCGTCGTTTTGCTTCTGAAGGCCCGCTGGCTCGGGTAGGCAGCACGGAGGTGACGTCAAAAACATGGGGTCGCCCTGGTGGGAATCCGCTAAAAAATTTTAAAATTAATTCACAGGAAAACTAAATGACCTACGTCCGCCTGACTTGGCATATATTATTACGGTACCGAGGAGAATATGTATTAAAATGTTTATTGAAATCAGTGGATGCTGAGAAATCGCTAGAGTTGCCTTTTAAATAGGATGACGATGATTATGAGGATGACGAAAATCTCCAATGAAAATTTGGCGTTTGAAATGACAGTTATGTTGATTAATTCATTATTACTTATTTACCAGAGGTCAATATAAAAACAATCTGAGTTAGCCGAGACGACAGTGTACAATAGCACCTTCGTTGCATTATCCCCGTAACGCTGCGCGAGATTATTTTAACATTCCGCACGCAACCAGCACGTATACCTTTTGAGCTTGACAACCTCAAACGAATACTGTACTATATGATTCATATTTTCGGCAATTAATTAACAGCATCCGACAAATCTTCATTCAATCTACAGGCGCTGGTAAACCACATCGCGCTGCCTGTAAAAAAAAAAAACAAAGTAAATCCCTATTAAAAATTCATCCGCGGCCAAAGAAGAACGTCTTCTTCTTCGTAGCTTTCGTACTGAAAAAGTCTTGATCGAAGACGCCTGCTGGCACGTCGGCAAGAGTACGCCACTTTCCTAATCCGTCCTTGAAACGCACCGCACCGGAGCGGCGACCAGGGCTAGCGCAGGCATCCCGGCACTCATCTTCGGTGTTGAACCGGTTGGTACCAGTCAGGCAACTGTGGCCGCTGAGGACGGCGGCGGAAGCCCGAGCACAGGTTACACGGTGGTCGTCGGGAGAGCTGACGGCGAAGTACGGGAAGCTGGGAAAACATCTACGTGTGAGGGACTCGTTCGATCAGTAGAGAAGTACTATAAAGCAAATTTTGGGATATAAAATATGCCTTAAGGAATATTTTCTTAAACTGGATCAACTACTAACATTTACTAATGATCTGTTTGTAGCTTCTGATCTTGGTTTCGATGTAGATTGCATTTTTCTCGACTTCGCGAAGGCATTTGACTCTGTATCACATGAATTGCTCCTTCTCAAACTAAGTAAACTTAATATCGACGCCAACGTATTTAACTGGATTAAAGATTTTCTTTCAAACCGAACACAATATGTCACTGCTAACGATTATTCTTCTGCACTTTCTTCTGTTACGTCCGGTGTACCACAGGGCTCTGTGCTAGGTCCATTATTATTTCTCATTTACATCAATGACCTCCCGAACACCGTTACTTTTTCATCAATTAAACTTTTCGCAGATGACTGTTTTATTTATCACAAAATAACGAACCCCTCTGATTCACTAAATATCCAAAATGATCTGAACCAATTGTCCCTATGGTGCGATAAATGGCTTATGCAACTAAACAGTAAATGCAAGGTCATGAGAATAACCCGACGTCTTTACAGTGCACACTACAGTTATCACCTTAAAGGAGTTCCTTTGAATGCCGTCAATTCCTACAAATATCTTGGAATTAATATCACGAACGACCTTTCCTGGAAAATGCATGTTGATTATGTAACCTGCAATGCTAACCGCACTCTTGGTTACTTGCGCCGCAATTTTTCCAACGCACCTTCTTCTTTAAAATTAATTCTGTATAAAACTTTAGTACGCCCGAAATTAGAATACGCATGCAACATCTGGGACCCTAGCCAAACCGCCCTAATCAACACACTCGAATCTGTTCAGAATCGTGCCGCCCGGTTTATTTTGTCCAATTACTCCCGCTACGCTTCTGTATCTACAATGAAGAACACACTACAACTGCCTGATCTGTCCTTACGTCGTAAATGTCTTCGTCTTTGTCTCTTTCACAAAATTTATCATCAAAATGAAGCGTTAAAAAGCCACCTTTTTCTTCAACCTGAGTACATTTCACCACGCGTGGACCACAGCTTTAAGGTTGGTATCCCACATTGCCGAACCAACCTATATAACGATTCTTTTATCCCCCAGACCAGCAGAGAATGGAACCACCTTCCCGCCTCCGTTGCAGGAATTACTGACATGAGCTTCAAAAGTGCCATTCAAGACATGATATCTTGTTAACTTTTGTTTTTGAAATGTATTTCTGCACATTTGTATTTCTATATTAACCACTCCTTTCTGTAGTGCCCTTGGGCTTTGAAAGTATTTGTAATAAATAAATAAATAAATAAATAAATAAATAAATAAATAAATAAATAAACTATTAAACTAATTAAACTAATATTGATCCTATTAAACTGGATCCTAATTAGGATCCAGTTTAATTTTGACTACCGGTGTCCTGGATAGACGTTCTTGCGGCTATGGCACTCGGCTGCTGATCCGAAGGTCGCGGGATCGCAAGGACTGAGCAAGCTTACGCCATGCGATCCCGCGCAATGGCCAACACCGGTACCATACCGTGCACTGGTACCATACCGTGACCCTCAAAATGAGAACGCGCCGCCAGGCTTACCGAAATTACTGCCAGGGGAAGGGCGCATGCTGTCTCACTCCATGTAAAAGGCGGGTTGACTGATTGACGTCACTTCCGGGTTGCCTTTCGCTTTCGTGCTTTTCTTGCTCATTAAAAATTAGTTTCACATTTTCTGAGCATTTCTTTATATCAGGAGTGGGACTATAGCGCCTCACGAGCATAGGATGACCATTACATTGGCACGCCCGAAAAATCGCCGGAGTTGAAGCCATGCTCGACTTAGCGGAAGGTTCGTCATTTTCGCTGAACACATCAAGCAGAGCGGTGTAAGCTGCACTTCTTTCGTAGCGGTATTGTACAACCAAAAAGCGTGTAACCATGGGCCAAACTTTACACCCCTAAGGGTGTTAGAATCTTTAGGGCGCACCAAAATTTGACCACCGCTGCAGTGATCGAACACGCCTGCACGCGTGCTTATCGTTACGAACCGGAAAAGCGGGTTAATTGTGCGTGATATTGTTGTCTGAGCAAAATTATCAGGAGACATGGCTTCTCCTGGTTTGTACGTGAGAAGCTTAAGTCCATATTGATTGATTGATTGGTTGATTTGTGGGGTTCAACTTCCCAAAAATAGCTGTGACTATGACAGAAGCCGTAGTGGAGGTCTCCGGAAATTACGACCACGTGCGCCGATATCGCACAACACACGGGCCACAACATTTCGCCTCCATCGAAATGCATCCGCCGCGGCCGGGATTCGATTCCGCGACCTGCGGATCAGCAGCCGAGTGCCATAACCACTAGGCCACCGTTGCGGGGCCATATTGGTGTTCCTATGCGCGTGGTGGCATATGCATGGGCTTATTCCTATAGGATGATCTCAGCAACGGATTAACGCGTCCTGCGTGCGAGTGGTAAAAGAACATTAGGGTGCCCTTGTACAAGCGCAGTAGTTGAATTTGTTTACTTCAAGGGGGCGTTCAATTAGGTGATAATTCGAACTACACAGTTAACTAACAAGCAAGCAGTCGCGGATTAAACGGGACCGAAGTGACGAACGATATTTCTTGTATCAGTGACTTACTTTTTCCCGATACCAAAAGCACCCCTACTGCGAGAACAAGAAGTTCTTAAGATGAAAAAAAAAATAACATGAAAAGACAGGAGGCGAAACCACGATGAAATCTGCACACTAATACGCGTGACGCTATAAATTTTGACTGCACCCGTTAAGGCCTACGTAATCATTTGTTGGTAGCTATCACATACATTATGTTCCAAAGAATACAGACATTTAACATAGCATGCTTATGTTTCATATCGGCTAGTGCGGCGAGGATATGAAAAGGACTGGAGTTCTGAACTTTGCGCTCAAAGTGTCAGGGAAAATTAAGGAAATCCAGCTTTCAATTTCATTTTCTCTTCTACTATTGAGCATAATGTGGCGAAGATAACAATATTATCTTGAAAAGAATAATTTTCTTGTCCTAACTAGAGTAATCTATTGGCTTTACTGTCCCCTAAGGTTTTTCGATTCATTACTGTCTTACATACATTGCAAATTACAAATTCTAGTCCGTTCGCCGTGATGGTACACTGGTTGTTATGATTGACTGCAAGCCGGAAAGATGCGGCATCGCTCCCGTGGTGGTAACATTTTCGACGGAGGAGAAAATTCCGAAGGCCCGTGTACTGTGAGTTGTCAAGGCGCGTTCAAAAAACCCCAGGGGTCAACATTTCTTGAGGCGTCTTCTACGGCATGCCTTAAAGTCGTGTGATGGTTTTGACACGTCAAACCCTATCGATTATATTATTATGCATATTACATCCCATGATTTGTCAAAACGCGTCCTAAGTGAATAAATGTTGATAGTGTGCCCAGTTCCGAGAAGTTCTTTTGTGCAAACGCGCACGACAAAATAAAGATGCAAGCTTTGCAGCTCTGTGACACTCAAGGAACAAAATAGCATGTGCTCGAAGCTGTAGTGCATCTTTAATGCAAGTTTAACGGTGAGCACTTTCGTATTTTAGCCACTCGCAGTTTCGAAGTGTGGTGGATGTACGTACCTTCTAAACTGTGAGCGTACAGTGTGTAAATTGTAAATATAACAAATTAACTATTACTGTCAATAAATGATTATAGTTTCTGGGGTTTTACGTCCCAAAACCTCAATAACGTTATAAGGGGCGCCGTTGCCGACGGCTTCGGAAAATTCGACCACCCGGGGTTCTTTAACGCGCACTGACATCGCGC
This sequence comes from Hyalomma asiaticum, assembly GCA_013339685.2. Taxonomy (NCBI): domain Eukaryota; kingdom Metazoa; phylum Arthropoda; class Arachnida; order Ixodida; family Ixodidae; genus Hyalomma; species Hyalomma asiaticum. Next base: position 46,177,863 of record CM023486.1, read on the forward strand.
ATGACACAGGCCTCAATATTTCGCCTTCGTCGAAACGCAGCCGCCGTGGTCTGCTGGCAAATAGTACAGTAGTCTCCGGAGAAGTTCTATGCCCCAGTTGGAGCTACTGGCTTCTAAGGATGTTACCCGAATAACGCCACTTTTCAAACGCTATTCCAGGAAATTCTGTATAGCATAGATTTAGAAAAGACAAACATCACATACGCATGTAGGTTTATATTGGACAGCTTACCGCAGCTGCTTCAGGGAGCAAGGCCTCGTCTTCGGGGACTGACAGGGTTGGAGCAGCGACTCGCCGCCGACACACTGTGCGATGCACTCGGCCATGCTGTTGAAAAGGTCGCCGCCTTTCTTGATTGACGGGCACAGACCGGAGGGGAAGTCCCACGGCACGCAGCCGTTGCCGTCAAAGAACCACCACTGGTGGCGAACGTCTCGGCTGGCAAGCGGGAACCGAGAAAAGCCGCCCGGTAATCATTAACTCACAAGTTGTTGCGGAGAAAGCCTTACCAGTATACAGCACCATCGAGGACACGTATGGTACCAAAGGTTAAAATTGGGGCCTCGTTCGCCAAGTATACATACCAAAATTGGCGTGGAGTGCCACAAATCTAGGTGGCTGTTTATACCAATAGCGTAACACTGTGGTCATTGACGCCACGGCAATCGATTATATAATCACGTCTACTGCATATCCACCTTCCTCGGCCAGGGACTTGCGAGTTATGGGCCACACCTAATTGCATGCAGACCCCTATGCCCTATGCCGAGCTAATTTCACGTTACGTCAAAAAAATTTAAAGCTTTCAATCAACACACACTTCGCAAAATAGACCCCAAACAGACAAGAGTTGTCGTTGTGCATTTTTTTATTAAGTATCTACTTGGTCCAAAAAGTGCCCGTTAGAGATTTGAGATATTGTACAACGCCAGTAGCACCAACCATGGCAAGAGTTTTAGTCAATGCGTCCAGGACAATTAGGTGAATATACGGGGCTGTCACATAAAAAAAGGGCAAGCCCATCATCATTGTTATCGCAGTCTCAGCAGCCTAATTTTTTTATTATCTGTCAGACATGAAAAACAAACAAAAACGGCACATCCTAGGGGGAAAGAAAGGGTGTAAGAGGTGTGTTCAAAAAGAAACCGAACTTTTGCTATAACTCCTTTCCTGCTCATTGTACATCATAATAAGCACTGCCCCGTTTAACATATTCCTCTCCACTGGAACTACACCTTTCACAATGTTTGTTCCATTTTTGGGAAGCCTTCTAGAACGCACGTTTGGAAACTGTGCGCAGCTTTCTTGTCGCATCGTCCTGAATTTATTCTGTGGTTTGGCAACGACTTCGTTTCTACGTGGTTTTATGCTTGGCAAACAGAAAGAAGTCCACTGTGGCTTCGTCCGAAGAATATGGTGGATGGAGCACAGCGGTAGTTGATGTTTTCCCGAAGAGCTGCCAAGAAGGGGTGATGCGTGAGGGGAAGCGTTTTCACGATGCAACGTCTAAGTCTGGTTTTACAGCAATGCAGGTGTGAAATCTGGAGAAGCAGGCTTGGTGGCGGTGGAAGGGAGGCCAGACTTGGGATACCATGAAACTTCGCTGATGTCAATTTCGCATGTCACTTTTCAGATAAGCGATTATTTCCAACAACAATCACAGCACGAACTATGAACACTCATTGTTTGTCGATGTGTCAGGACTCGCGATCATCCTCTACCGACGTTCTACCGCGTTCAGAACGCATGCCGTTTGATTTCTGTAACGTTTTGCCATTTGTAGCAAACGTGAACGCACGCACGCGTTGTTGTTCAGGTTTTCAATCTCAACATTGCCACTAATCCGACACAGAAGTCGTACATCTGCTCACTTGAGCGGCTGCAATTCACCAACTAATGGCCATAGCGAAACGCACCAAATGGCAGTTACTTGTCTAAGCGTTTTATTACATGCTACCAGTAGCACCACAGTGCTGGCTTTGCTGGTTGGCAGGCTACTTAAAAAATTCGGTTTCTTTCTTGAACACGCCTCATACTTTCCGAAGATTCTCCTCAGTAGCGGAAAAGGTTTTCAGATATACGTTTTCCTTGGGAAACAAATTCTTCAAAAGTGAGCTGTGAAGTTCGGCCGACGTCCGGAAATTTCCAGCAAAACGTCTAATATATGTTTGGTGTGTATCCACGCATGTCGCAGTTATCTCCAATAGGTGTTAATCTACACTTGTTGCGCCAGACGTAGGTAAGACGTTTCTATAGCATGCCAAAACCACACACACACACACACACACACACACACACACGCGCGCGCGCGCGCGCACACACACACAAACACATAGAAATAAAAGGAATAGAGGCAGCGCACATTAGAAAGTCTAGCGTCAAGTCAGTGGAAATTTTCGGAGCCCTTCACTAATCAGATCTCTCACAATCATATCGCGGTTTTGGGACGCAAAACTCCAGAAATCAATCGATTGAGCGAGTGCTCCAAGTTTGCACATCACTGATGATCAAGCGCAGTTCATGCTTGATCGTCATTGATGATTTTTTGAGGAATGAGGTGCTCGCGTGCATATATATGACTTTAGGATTTTCAAATGAAGGTTCCAAGCCTGCGCCAGCCTAAGTAGCTTCCGTGCTACCTTCTTGCTTCCGTTTTTTCTCTAGGTTTTCTCTCTCACTTCTCTTTTTCAGGCGCATGCTTTGTATATGTCAAGAATTGTACCAACTGGCCCATGAGCGCATTTTTGAACAATTCGCTCTTTAAACACGTAATGGTGAATCGATTATTGGTTATAAGCGGTTATAATTAAGCAAAGGTCAAATAACTAGTGCTATTTAGACGTTGACGAAATTCCATTGCACCATAAAGCTAACGTCCGATGACATTTCCTTGGTCTTTTAAAACAATAATTTAAAGACTTTATTTGGCATGACTTCAAAAAAAAGAAGCACCCCGCATGCTCATGGGCAGTTTTAGGCGACCGCAGCCTTTCTGCGGTGCTCAAAATAAAATAGTTTTCGCGTAAAGCCAGCTTACCTCGTGCATCTCGAGAATATGGCCGTTGTGAAACACCTGTCGGACGGATAGGTGCTGTCGATGCACTTTGCTCTGCAGCTCTTCTCGGAGGTGAACCTGTTCGGGCTGTGGTTGCAAACCATCACGTTGTCCTCTGAGGCAGCGATGCAAGAGTTGTTCGCGGGAACAAAGTGGAATTCTTGGTGTTTGTGGCTGCAGTAGCTGTACAGAACCACCGAGCACATCCGTAGTGCCTGCAGCCGTGAACAATCACGAAAGAATGGTAGGTCATTTCTTCGGCACACAAGGTGCATTATCCTAAATTGAGACGGCAAAAAACGTAAAAGAAGATATTGCTGGAAGTTTTGTTTTCTGGTTACTTATATATTGACGGAAGAAAAAATCGTAGTGAGTACTACGACGAAATAAATCATGCTAACACCAAAAAATGACTCAAGGGACCTTGAAATGATTTTGGTGATTTTGCGCAAGTACGTTGGGCCCGGAGCCCGAGTCCTTCCGGTCATTAGCCTACCAATCTCAGCGCTCTGCGCTAATTTTGTAATTCACTAAGCGGCTTTAAATATGCGAACCGTGGAAGATCGACGTGACTCAACCTGAAATGTTTTCAGCCGCCGCTGCCCACGGGCCGCACAGTGGATGCGCAGGGATTCGCTTTCCCGGTTGACGTCGTGTGCCATTGGTGTCGTCGCGCCACCTGGCAGCTCACCCTCGCGTCGCCTGTGCACTACTACAGAAGCTAGCACTACTGAGGCCTCAGCGCAGTGACTGCCGTAGGCACGATATATTTCTTACGCGGGTGGTAATGGGAGAGGCCGGAATAATTCTGAACACGTTGGAATTATTCCACAGCACTCAATCAATTACACGGGCGTTTTTAAATTTAGATGCAAAGTGCGTGTAGCGAATTTAGTGCAGCGCAGTAGTGCTGCAGACGCCCCTGATTTCAGGGCCCGTGGGCTGCAGAACTGTCAGCAATTCACTAGCAGTGTTACTAATCAATAGCTCAACTCTCAGCGTGTCTCGCTCTGAAAGGCACGGTCTCTACCCCGCATATAGGTTAAATCCGCCGCTGAACATTCGAGAAAAATTCGCCTTCCCTCACGCTGTAGCGGTGGGTTGTATCCATGAGAGATCGAGCATGCATATTTCCGCAACAATTTCGTTTTGCCTGACAATTTTGCATCTTATGGAGGGCAATTCGAACTGCCCGGAAGTGCCAATTATATTACAGGTTCCAGGGAAAGCCTTAAGGGGACTGTCTACCGCTTGCAAAATTTTTTAATATTGTGGTAAAATTGGGCAGATCGTGCGTCACATTTAGGGGAACGAGCACGCTTTCACCGCACAAAAAAAGAATTAGGTTTTTAACGTTGCTCTGAAAGCGGTGCAAGAAACGCCGCTAGTGACACCCAACAGCCTGTTCGCCATTTTCCAAGTGTACGAGAACCAGCCCACGCAGGCATACACATTCTGCTGAAAAACTATTATGTATGCCTTACAAGCGTACTTCACCCTGTGAGACACCTTGTTATGGCGTGCAAGAGCAATTTGTTGTTTTTTTTCTCTGCCTTCGGGGTAGCGCAGGGGGCGCTGCCTTCGAATTCGTCTGCCTGCACAGGCGCGTAGTACTGCGCTTGTCATGGATGCGGCGCTGCATTTCCGAGGCGCACTCCCGCGCGCCGACTTTCCCTCGCGGTTCCTCCTCCTCGTCATCTCTGGAATGTCGACCTTGACACTGGTTCCTGTTGAGAAGCCTCCCGCACCCGAAAGGGTTTCCAGGGGGACGACGCATCATGCGCGGTAACCATTGTTGCTGGCATGCCTACACTAGGAAAGGAACGACTTCGTAGATAAAAAAAATATTGTGCTTTATTAATTTACATTCAGTTTGTCGAGAAACCACTGCACGCTGGGACACTTCGAGGGGTACGCTTTCTATTAAGCCAAAACGGGAGAGCGATGAAGGACGGCAGACGGCCCCTTTAATTTCCAGTCGCCTTCCCAAAGCCTTCCCAACGCGACAAAAATACACTTGAAGGTGGCAGAGCGGGCTTCCTGCTAATGCTTACCGCAACGAGGTCATATTTCACCGGCGAATAGAAAGCAAAGTACAAAACCTACATACAAAATACAAAAACTACAAATACAAATAGAAATCAAAGGTCCCCTTGGTACTTCGAGTACGCCTAACTATAACTTACTTGCATGCGTTTTTGTATGCGGCTCCAGAAAGTAGAAAAAAATGTGAACAGAAAATCCCAGTCACTGCCTAAATGAATGAACTGTTCTAAATCTGATATGCCATAGCGCGTTCTCAATTTCAAAGAGCAATATGAAAGCATTATCAAATTTAAAATATCGTCTTCGTAAAATCAGTATAATGGTTGACATCAAACAAAGAGCATAAGTTGAGCAAACTTAGGAAAATCAGCACGTTTTCTCAAGAAAGGTCGTTTGCATGAATAAAGAGCAACAAACAGCGGTTCCAATTTTGAACAGATTTTCTTATGGAAGACCCTTATGTGAGGCCCAACATGGGCGAGATATTGTACCACCATTAGCTCGGCGGAAAAATGCAACAGACTATAGCCTCCCCAACACGGCTGTAACGCGAAACGTTTTGTGACTTTGATGGAGGGAGGAGAAACTTGGAATAGATAAGAAATGTAAGATGTATTAGCAACATCTGTGCAAAATATTGGAATCCTAGAGAGGATACAAGAGACAAAAATTCAAACCAGCAAGCCCATTTTGTTTTAAAAGCACTCGTTCTCAAGTTTTAGAAATTCAAAACGATAGTTAAAAAGGTGCGCCGTTGTGCACTAACGTTACAACACTTTTCTATTTTGGGCCGTGTTTGGGATATGTTGACCTGTTATGTTTTGCAAAGTAGGCAAATGGTGACACCATATATAGCACCCATCCTGAGATAAAGAATTCTCACACACACACACACACGCATGCACGCGCGCGTGTGTGTGTGTGTGTGTACGCGTGTATGCGCGTGGAGAAGATATCTTTCAGAGTTTGCTAATTCACAACATCCTAGAATCGATATTTATTTGAAGTTACTCACTGAAATTGAGGGTCTGCCTTTGTGCACTAAATTTTCAACTTTTTTTCATTTCGCTCGCCTTTGGGATATATATTGGCCCGTCATATATTGCTAAAAATAAAATGGGGACAAATAACATCGCGCCAACGCTGTACACAATAAAGAGTTCTCGGATTACATTACTAAGGAGTGGTAACGCACCTTTTTTTCTATTTTTTGCTTGTAAATATGAGCTTTTTTGAGAAGACGTGCTGCTTTAGGTATCTTTTCTTCTTTTTATACTGTTTGTATGAGGTCAATCGAATGTATGGACGCTTCCAATACGACATAACACATTTGAAATTCTTTAAAGCTTCTCAGCGAAATAGGAAACGAACTGTGGTGCATAAAACTTGCGAATTCCTTCTCATCGGAGCCGTTTCTAAAGGCGTCGTGAAACATTTTCCGAAAAATTTTTGACGAGCAGTGTAATCGGAATCGTTGGCTTCCACACTATAACAGACATTGTTTCGTTGCACTGTCTGCGTTGATTTCCAGCGACAAAAACACGGTTTTGATTTAACCAGCGCGCCCTCCCCTCAGCTCTGCAGCTGACGTCATGTTAGTCGCCACAACGGCCTCCAAGATTTGAGCACTCCCTGAGGCCACGGAAAAACAAGATGTGCTCCATCCTTGCTGCCGTATGGCGGCACCACGCGGGGCACAACTATTTTCTTATTTTCTAGGTTATTTTTAAGGCAAAAGAAAATTAGTCATATTTTTTAAGTTTTTAAACGTCTTACGGTGACGTCACTGAATAGTACCTATATCGTCCCGTGGTGTCGCATGGTCGTTCCAGGAGCACAAGAAAGCTATGCTTTCAAACGGGCGTTATTGAATGTAGGCCGAATATTGCGCCAACGGAATCAGCATGTCGAATACCTACTGAAGCACTGAAAATAACAATCGGCTAGTTCCATATTCTTTTCACTACCCCTTTAAGATTTTTAGGGGCGAAGCACCTTGGGACCTAGCTTTTTCGTCCACTCTCGCCGTCACACTGTGTAGAAATTGTGTGGGCCCATCCTGGAGGCAGTACTCTCAGACAGTGTGTGTGCATGTGTGCTCCGATACCGGAGGCGGTGCACCCAGACAGTGTATATGTAGGGCTGTCGGGCCAGAAGCGATTCCAACGTGTTATTGCTAATGCGCCGGGCTGTCGGCGTCTAACTACGCCGTCGTGGCCGCGGTAAAGCAAGCCCATCAGCAGCCGCAAACGTTTCCTGTAGGAAGCACCTATGCATCACCACATAGTTCGCACCTTCGCAGCTTTCACGTTAGTGGAGCTGTCACGCTTTTTTAAATCTTCTTTTCCTTTGACCTGTGTTCATCGCATAAGGAAAGCATGAAATTAAGTCACTGTGAAACACGCCGAAAGAACCGAGAAATGTTTTTTTAATCACAGCTTTTGTAGTTTGCTGTTAATCGGTAAATGTCTCTGTAAGCGATAGCACGACGCCATCCCCCCCTCCACCTTTTTCCCTATCATTCTCAAGTATCTTTTTCCGTCACTCTGGGAAGGCTTTTCGAATAACATTTCCGATCCCGGGTTTTTTTAATTGGCCTTCATAACATATTAAGAACAGACAAAATGAAAATTTCATCGCGACATACGTGTTCGATCTCTCACGGATTTCCAATGGCGAAGCTACAAAAGCATCACAAGGTGACACGAGGGCGACAAGAAATTGTTTTAGGCTGGGTTCCAAAGCTAGACAGCATCGTTGGCTGCCTAAATCGATAGCTTTGAATGCGGCTTCGCTCCCTTGTAGTACCAGTAATTAAATGCGCCCTCGCCCGCTAGAGACAACGCTGACACAGGCAGCGTCTGCTAGCGTCAAACCGATGCAAACGCGGTGTGCACCCCCCGTGCTGTTTTGCATCGCATCATGGTCCCCTTCAGCGGGAGATGGTGTAATTTTCTTTTCTGAAACTTCCAGTCTTCTGATGAAGCTTCCGTGTATTTTCGCAATCGCTTTGAAAGTTGCTACAATTACTGACACAAAAATAGGTAATATTCTGATGAAACTTGCCAGTGAGTGTCTTCTCGAATTCATTCAATTGCAATGTCGCACCCTCCTTGGTCGCACCGTAACTTTCTGTTAGCCTTCATCGTACTAAGCGCCACGAGCTAGACGCACTCACCTCATCGGCGTAGGTGTCGTCTACCCTTGTGCTTGGAGAATTGGGGCTTCCCCGAGAGGACGACCGTTGTGAGGTTGCCGTCGTAGCTGCTGTCTTTCGTAGGTCAGCCAAACGCACTGGTGTCGGAATTCCGGCAGGCGTATTACCCGCTGGTTCCCAGGGAAATGTCTCTCGAGTTTCCATTACCGTAATGGGCACCCGCGACGATGGCTTGTGCGGCGTGTGTTCCGCAATGTTCCCGCGAAGGTTCTGCTTAATCGCCTCATCCAACCTGGGAAGGCGCTCAGTGAGCGGTTGGAGCTGAGGCAACGTGGGCTTTACTTGGGCAAGTGTAAAATCTCGAGGCGCTGCTGCAGGTGCAACGCCACCCACCGCCTGTATGCCGGATTCGACTATGGGTTTGACTCGTACCAGGATGACCGTCACGGAGAGCACCAGGAAAGCGGATACGAGGGCCATCATCGTGAAGATGAGCGTCGAAGAAGAGCACGTCGCATACTCCACGCGATGAGGGTCGTCGGGAGGCGGTCGCAGGAGCGACTGGAAGTCGCCACCGCCATGGAGCGACGTCGAACCGGAGCAGCTCTGCAGGCAGCCGTCGTAGGTGTTGCGGACATAAGCCGCTGGGCATTCTGAGCATGAACCGCGGCTGCTGTCGACGCCACCGCCGAATCGACGTTGCCAGAAGGCGATCAGTTGGTCGGTGGTCTCCGAGATTGACGTCCTCGACGCCGACGACGAGGCATCCTGCGTTGTCCTACGGACGCTGCTTTTTGGAAGGCGTTTCGCCGGCATCGTAAGGCTTCAGAGCGGTCGGCTCAAGAATATTCTACTTCTTCTTTCTCGCTTTTCAATCGAAACTCCCCGTGCTCGCGAGGCAGAAGCTACCGTAACAGTGGTGGTTTAAAGGAAGAAAGGCACTGATACGAAACGCCGGACTTTAGGTTGCACATATTTCTTTTGCCCCTGAATATCTCTGTTGAGTAGCAGGGGAAACTGGGTAACATATGTAATCTATGATTGCAGCGGCAAATTTGAGACTGCCAAATCGAACAAAAGTTTTAAAGCGCTCATGCGAGACAAAGACGACGAAGAGGATACCAGTGCCATGTTGTTCATTGAAGAACGTTCATTGATGGATCGAACAAGGGCTGGTTGTGTTCGCCTGCTCCCCGGGTTCTGGCCTAGACCTGAGTAGTTGCTGAGTTTTTTTTTTTTGTGAATTGTAGCTCGTATTTCTAGTGTTACTGATCGTTATTAAGTGCACTTTGTCCTGATCAAAGCAGATCGATGCCGTTTTCCTCTCCAGGACCAGGGGCCTTCCTCTGGTCTGCTTCTGTTTCTCCGCAGGATTTACCTGTGGACATATTTTTGCGCAACGGCATCACATCAGTCCCAGTGGCCCTAGTCCCGACTACCGATGGCATCATCCGGATGAAGAATCCGAAAACGATTCAGGCGGAACTTCGCACGGTGACAGCCCATTACCAGAACATCACGGAAGTCCGCCAGTTTGGCAGAGGAGGTATCGTCTGTTTTTCCTCAGACCAGCCCTGTGTTCAGGACCTCCTTAAGTGCTCAGCATTCGCATCTTGTCCGGTGAGCGCTTTCATTCCCCCCCACTTGGCCTGCGTTAAAGGAATTGTCCGCGGAGTTGATGTTAACTTGACACCACCAGAGGTACTCGACTTATTTTCTCCGGCAGGTGCTATTTCTGTTTATCGGTGTGGACGGATAGTTGACAGGACTAAGGTTCCGACGGAATCGGTGATAGTCACGTTTGCTGGGTCCATTCTGCCGAAGGAAATCAAGGCATGGCCTTTAATTTATAGAGTAGACACGCTGTCTCCTCGCCCTCTACAATGCGTGAAGTGCTGGCGATATGGACACACATTGAGAGGATGTAGGTCCTCTCCTAGGTGCAGAGTGTGCGGAGAAGGCCATAACTCTAGTGAGTGCAAAAGCTCAGAAGTAAAGTGCTGCCTCTGTAATGAAGGACATTCGGCTGATGATGCGAATTGCTCTGCTAAAGCTCGAGAATTGCAAATTCTTGAAATTGTGGAACAAAAACGTTGTTCGCGTAAAGACGCCATAAATGAAATTCAATCTAGATCGCAGGGTTACGCCGGAGCTGCTAGCCGCCACGCAACTTCAATGGAAGCCTCTCTTTCTCTCACCATTGCTGATGTGGTCGAAAGGGCAATGGAAAAGGCTATGGAACGCCTAGCTGGAACCTTATGCGAGTCCTTGATACAGATATTTAGCAACCAGATGGCACAGATTTTTGGCACATCAGCGCCTATTACTCTGACGCCTCAAAATAATGAGCGCTCACAATTATCAGAGGAAGCGACGTCCCCTGTATCGTCCCAGGATGCTCAATCTGCAGACCATGTTGCCAGTGCCAATCAGATTCAAAACGATGGCAACATCGATGAGGTGCAGGAGTCTGATGACATGGAGCTGGATCCCCGATCTTTAAAGCGTACTCGATCACCGTTGTCAAAAAAAGCACCTTTGGCTATTCCTTTCAAATCCAAAAAACAACTCAAGGACAATCTATCTAAGAGCAATTTCCTGAAGGAAAGTATCCTAAGCAAGGCAGTTGCTGAGGCTATTCTTGCGAAACCATAGCGTCCCTCAAGATTATTCATTGGAATTGTCGATCTATTCACTCCGCGGTAACTGATCTATTGTACTTATCATCAAAATTCAGTCCAGATATTATAGCACTACAGGAAACCTGGCTTTCAGGGCATCAATCTTTTCATTTAAATAGCTATCGATCGTTTCGATTGGACCGCCCATCTAAAGGTGGCGGTTTAGCATTTTTTATAAAGCATGGACTAAGTATAAAAGCAAAAATATCATATAAACACATGTGCCCAGACAGTGAGATATTTGCTTTAGATGTAACTCTACCTGGTTGCCCGCCCTTTTCATTAGTTAATGTATATTTTCCTACAGGAGTGCAAACCACTAGAAGCTTGGACTTAGCTCTGCCTTCATGGTGCAAAGACAAAATAGTTGTTGGAGATTTCAACTCACACCATACGTGTTGGGGTTTTAAAACTGACCAATGCGGTAAACGTTTGTGGGAGTGGACAAATGACAACAATCTTAGGTGTCTTAATTCCAGAACGCCTACATTTATCCGTGATCGGTTCCGCTCTGCCTTGGACTTAAGCTTTATTAGTTCGTCAATTTCTAGTAGTGCGTGGAGTGCTTTGGACTGTGCCACAAATAGTGACCACTTCCCAATCATGTTTGATATTACTTGCCCAGTAAAGATTGAAGGTATACAGGTTCGAGTATTTGTCAATTATACAAAATTTAAAAAGGATTTAAAATCAGCTTTGACATCTGATTATGATGATGAGGACAACAAAGCCATGAAACTAAGTGCTGTAATTAAAAGAACACACAAAAACGCCGAGTTTAAGGTTGCATCAGCGCAGACTCCTTCGTACAGCCCTTGGTGGACTGCAGACTGTACTCGGGATCACCGAAGACGTCAGGCAGCATGGAAGAAGCTTATGTATAACCAGTCCCCTCAAAACTGGGTAGATTACAAATTTTTCTCCGCGACATTTAAGCGCACAGTCGCTATAGCTAAAGAAGAGTATGATAAAAGACATTTTGAATTCCTTTCGAGTCCTAAAAACAAGAAATCCTTGTTTAGATATCTCAGGTCTCGTAAAATCCTACCAACGCCAGTTAATGCAGATTACGTAAGGCTGTCACCAGATGAAATGACTAAATCGCTAGAACAGATTGCTGTTGGGCTGGCAGGTAGATTCACATCGTCCATATCTAAAGTGCTGGAAAAGCCAGCCCCAGCGACTGACTTTACTGAAATCTCATTATCTGAGTTAGATCAAGTGATCAGATTATTACCCTCTTCAGCTCCTGGTCCTGATGGCATAACGGTATCGATGATAAAAATCTTATTTAATGTGTCTCCTGGCGATCTTCTCAACACTATAAACTATTCGTTGAAAAAGGCTTGGGTACCCTATGAGTGGAAAGTAGCTAAGGTAATCCCCTTACTTAAAAAACAAGAATTAGGGTATAACGTGGACAACATCAGACCTATTTCTCTAACGTCGAATATGGTCAAGTTGATAGAGAGAGTATTGCACGGCAGAATAACTACCTGGATGACGGACAATCTGATACTAAATCCAAATCAAATAGGTTTCAGAGTTAACTGCTCCATCTGGTGTGCTCATGCTGATTTAGAAAGCCGAATCCAACTTGCTCAGAAAAGAAGACAGCATGCAGCCTTAGTGACACTGGACATTGCTAAAGCATATGACAGCGTAGAACATTCCGTTTTGCTCAGTACTCTGCAGGGTTACAACTTTCCTAAATACATGATCGCGTGGGTAGCAGAATTTTTGAGGTTCAGAGAATTTTATTGTTTTAAGGACGGATGTTGCTCGTCTAAGTTTAAACAGACCCGAGGTGTTCCACAAGGAGCAGTTTTATCACCAGTACTATTTAATGTATTAATGAGCTCAATCCCCAAATGGCAGGGCGTTCAAGTTTATGTATATGCAGATGATATTGCGTTTTTTGCGGCAGACAGTGACATTTCGGCGCTTTACCAAAATTTACAAAGATACATGGGTATGCTCGAGGTCTGGTTGGACAAACTTTGCATGACGTTAAATGTTAGTAAATGTGCATTAATGGTGTTCCCATTCGCAGTCCCTATTTCCATTTCTTTAGTGTACAAGCATGACGTTATTCCACAGGTGACCTCTCTCAAATATCTGGGAATTACTTATAACGAAAAACTCAATTGGGGACCGCACATAGAAAACGTAGCTTCAAAGGCGCAGCATGCCTTAGGTATACTACGCCGGTTGAGCAAAAAACAATACGGTCTTCGTAGAGACACTATGTTAATGATTTATAAAATGTACATGCGCCCGATTCTAGAATTTGGGTGTATTCTATTCTCTGGCTGCCCTGCTTATAAAATTAAGCCTCTGGTTGTATTAGAGCGTGAAGCCTTGCGTCTGTGTCTGGGACTCCCTAAGTTTGTCGCAAACAATGTTCTGTACCAAGAAGCGCGCCTGCCAACATTGCCCTGCCGATTCCGCATCTTAACGGTCCAAACGTTTCTAAAATTTTACAGCGTTCCGTTTAGACGATCGGAATATGTCTTTATAAAAGATCCTGATTCATTCTTCTTAGCTCATTGGCCACGCTTTCACACACCCCAAATTGTTTTTGTACAAAAACAGTTAGATAGCATAAACGTGAATATTAGAGAGGTAATTGCAATAGCGGAATCAAATCAGAATATAAATATTGAGTTCGATAATATTTTCCCCAATAATTCTAAATTTCATTGCCACAAGCTCTTAAACAACTTGTTGCAAGATTACCTTGCTCATGCACAAACTAAATACATAATAGCCACAGATGCTTCCGTGATAGAGGAAAAGGCAGGGGTGGGAATTTTCTCCTCGTCGCTCACCTGGTCGTATGCATTAAGACTCCCAGATTACACCCCTGTATTTGTAGCTGAGCTTGTAGCGATAATCTTAGCCTTGCGGAAACTCCCGTCAGATGCAGTCAGTGCGGTGATCTTAACAGATTCTCTTTCAGTCTGCACTACATTAACAGCTTCTCCTAAGTCTGCTGCCCTCCAGACGTTCCTCACTTTAGTCCCTCCACAGATAAACCTAGTAAAATTATTGTGGGTTCCTGGTCATAGTGGGTTAAATCTAAATGAGATGGCCGATTCGTTAGCGAGAGCATCGCTTAACGGACCAGTAGTATCGGTTCTTCCAGCATTAGAATTTCCTACTGCGCTAAGATATCGGGCATACGCGATACACAGGGACGCCATTGAGACAATAACAACGTGGACAGAATTTAGACATCTAAAATTCCCGTGGAAAAGACAATGGTGTCCGTCGCGAAAAGCTGAAGTGCTGATTACGAGATTACGCTGCAGAGTCCCTCCATTAAATCTTTACTCGCACAGGGCTGGTCTGGTGATATCGCCTCTGTGCCCATTCTGTCTTGAAATCGAAACAATTGACCATTATTTTTTAAAATGCCGCCAGTATACATCAGTAAGAAAGAGACAACTGGAAATTGTGCTTTCTAAATTTGGGCTAAAATTGTCATTGGAAGTCATTCTTACTTTTGGTGCCTCGGTATTGGGCTTCAGCCACAGGGACATATTTGATGCAGTATGTGGATTTATAAAGGCCTCAAAACGACTACGTTTGTGATTATTCATATTCCAAAATTCTTAACTATGATAAAGCCTATACATTAAGAAAAGAGGAAAACATTACCTGTTTTGATGGTAGAAGTGCACATATAGTTTACATAGTTTTTTTTTCCCTCTGTTTTACTTTTCTCCCGATTATTATTAATTTATTATTCTATTTTATTCGTCATGTTGTGGTATTTGCACAATATACCAGCTAAAAGTTAAGCACTCCAGGTCTTGGCCAATCCCCCGTAGTGGGTATGCGCCATATTTGAAGGATCATCATCATCATCATCATGTTGTTGTGTCCACCAGCGTTATGATTTCTTTTTCTTGTGTTGTTTATTAGTTCTCCTTTTCCAGAAAAAAAACCTCTCGATTCGTGGGCGATTCCTCTCGGTGGGTTGCGCAAGAGTTTCAAAGGACCAACCGACCGACCGATCCCTCCGCGTGTCCATGGCCAATGCCCCTGTTTGGGCTGCGCTGATGTTTCAGGCCGACAGACCGATGAAATGTGTTACGTCCATTCCTCGTTAGCCTTGTCCTGTTGATCTGAATGCCGCGCGATCCAATCCCGACCGCAGCGACTGCAAATCCTTGGAGGCGAACCGTTGACGCCCGTGTGCTGTGCGACATCAGTAAAAGTTAAAGAAACTCAGGTGGTCTAAATACCCCAGGAGCCCTCCACTACAGCACCTCTCATAATCATATATAATCAAATATAATCATAATCAAATTATACCAATTCATAAATCTGGAGATAAAAGTATGGTATCAAACTATAGACCCATATCTCTTACAAGTACATCTTGCAAGCTACTAGAACATATTATTTTCAAACACGTCACACTTTTTCTTGAAGGAATGCACTTTTTCTCTCCCAACCAGCACGGATTCCGAAACGGTTTATCGACTACTACGCAATTGACCGAAGTTGTGCATGACCTTGCATATAGCCTCAACAACTGCAGTCAAACGGATATGGTTCTATTAGACTTTTCCAAAGCGTTCGACAGTGTATGCCATAACAAATTAATCGCAAAACTAGAAGCCGTCTTAGGGAACAGTCAAATTACTTGTTGGATTAAGGACTTTTTGCTCAACCGAAAACAATTTGTATTCTTTGAAAGCGCTAAATCAAAAATTGTTTCCGTTTCATCAGGAGTACCACAAGGATCAGTTCTTGGACCATTGCTATTTTTAATTTATATAAACGACATTGCGATGGACATCGATTCAAACATTAAACTCTTTGCCGATGACTGTGTTATCTACCAGGAAATTAATAGTCATTCAGACCACCTAGCTTTGAGTGCTTCCCTCAACGCAATCTCCGAGTGGTGTAGGCTATGGCAGATGTCAATTAACGTAAAAAAATCCGCCGTGATTACAATAACTAAAAAGAAAAATCCCTCATACTTCGATTATGTGGTCGACGGTACTGTGCTAACTAAAGTAAACGCACATAAATATTTAGGCGTTACGCTTACTGCGGACCTTAAGTTTACCCAGCACATAGATAATATTACCGCAGCAGCATTACGCAAGTTATTTTTTCTTAGAAGATGCTTAAAACTAGCCCCAACACCAGTTAAGCTGCTCGCCTACAAAACATTTCTAATGCCAATATTAGAATATGCCAATGTGGTTTGGTTTCCGCACACAAAGATCAACATAATAAAACTAGAGGCAGTGCAAAGAAAAGCCATAAGATTTATCCACAATAAGTACAGACACACAGACTCGCCAACTATGCTCCTAAACGCATCTCATCTAAAAACGCTAGCAAAAAGAGCGAAGGAAGCCCGCTTAAAATTTCTTTTTCAGATCCTTAACAACAGCTTCAAGATAAACGCATCGAAATACATTTCATTTTCTGAATCTCGTCCTACACGTCAAAAGCATGCGAATAAACTAAGAGAATATTCATATAGTAATGACGCTTTCAAATATTCATTTTTTCTACTTGCCGTTAGAGAGTGGAATCTCCTACACCCATCAATAACAAGCACGAAATCGTTCTCGGAATTCGCTATGAAAATTGAAGACAAAAATAACTAACGTTGTCCCAATCACATACCATAATGCATATACCCGTACCCCATTTACCCTTCTCGGTTGCAATCCCTTCCTTCCTTTGTTTTGAATACTTACCATGCGATGTTATATTGTTGTATCATTGTGCACATGGTATTCAACTTTACACAATTGTATGTATTTTACTTCATTGTATGTATTTATGTAACCACTGTTTATCGTCGACATAGTTTATAATCTCTTTTTGTCTGCATTCGTTTGTACATTTGACTGTTATCCCAACTTTTCACTTATTGTACTGACTATTTGTATCGCCCTCCTGCTAAGCTCTCAGCTGAGAGCAGCAGTATTGGAAATAAAACAAATAAATAAATATTGTTACGTGAAGGCAATGTGTATATTTACGATACGCTCTAGCGTAAAACAAGATCGCTCCGCTCGCTCTTGCCTCGACAACTCGTCGTCTTCTTCGATGGCGCTCTCAAGGCTTGCTCCTGCATTACATCTTGTAACACGACTCCCGGCTGCTGAAGCACCATCTCGGTGCTTGTTAAGGTGCACGTGAGCGGTACAGTTTGAGGCGGGAGACATGGATGATGTCTGTAGACGGTAGAGCAAAGCCAGAGGAAGGGTCGAGGAGGCCTATCTCGCAGGTGACGTTTGTTACCCGACGTAAGACACGGTATGGTCCTGCGTACCGGGAAAGCAGTTTTTCGGAAAGTCCAACGCGGCGAGTTGGAGTCCACAACACTACAAGGTCCCCTGGGGTAAAGGACACGTCTCGATGAAGAGAGTCATAACGCTGCCTACGGTGGTCCTGCAATGCTGTAAGGAGCTGTCGAGCAACTTGACGTGCTTGACAAGCTCGGGTGATAGCGTCACGAGCGTGTTCCGTTGGCGAATCGACGGCGGATGGAAAGACGGTATTGAAAGGTAAGGCTGGGTGACGGCCGAGGAGAAGATAAAAGGGCGAAAAACCGGCGGTATCGTGGCGGGAGGAATTGTACGCGAATGTAACAAAGGGCAAGGCTACGTCCCAGTACTGATGGTCAGCCGAAACATACATAGAGAGCATATCAGTTAGGGTTCGATTGAATCGTTCAGTCAGGCCGTTAGTTTGTGGGTGGTGAGCGGTCGTAAATTTATGTTTTGTCTCGTAGGAGCGGAGTAAATCATCAATAACTCTGAAGAGAAAATAGCGGCCACGATCCGTCAGAAGTTGGCGAGGGGCACGATGGTGTAGGACGACGTCATGTAGGAGGAAATCGGCAACGTCTGTAGCACAGCTGGCGGGGAGAGCCCATGTGATCGCGTATCGGGTTGCGTGGTCGGTTGCGACAGCTATCCATCGATTCCCCGAAGCAGAGGTTGGGAAAGATCCAAGAAGCTCAAGACCAACTCGGAAGAAGGGCTCGGAGGGAACGTCAAGCGGCTGAAGCTGTCCAGCGGGACGCATGGGTGGTTTTTTTCCGGCGTTGGCACAAATCGCATGTGGCGACATAGCGGCGGACAGAGCGGTAGAGACCGGGCCAGTAGAATCGACGCCGTACACGGTCGTATGTCCGAGAGAGTCCAAGGTGACCTGCAAAAGGGGCGTCATGCAGCTGGCTGATAACACTCGAACGGAGGTGAGATGGGATGACCAGCAGCAGTTCACGTCCATTCGCGTGGACGTTGTGACGATACAATGTGCCGTCCATAAGCACGAAGAGGTGAGTGGACGGATCTGGTGTCGCAGACTGCAATTTGTGAATAAGGTCACGTAAGGCGGCATCTTGGCGCTGCTCATCACGAATATTGCTTAGAGGGGTGACCTAATGTACACACGCTGGCGCTTCATCCAAAGCCTCGGGAGGATCCACTGGATGCCGGGACAAACAGTCAGCGTCATGGTGCAATCGGCCAGATTTGTAAGAAACCGCGTAGTTGTATTCCTGGAGCCGTAAGGCCCAGCGGCCAAGGCGTTCAGTGGGATTCCTTTAAGGATGAAAGCCAGCAGAGTGCGTGATGATCGGTGGTGACGGTGAAATGCCGCCCAATGAGTATGTTTACGATACGCTCTAGTGTAGAACAAGATGGCTCCGCTCGCGCTAGCCTAACAACTCGTCGTCTGCTTCGATGGCGCTAACAAGGCTTGCTCCTGCATGGTTTTAGGACGCGGAACAGAATTAATCATGTTTAGCCTTGTTTCGTTTCAGCACTTGAAAAGAATTGTTGAAACGTGGTTTGCTGCTTTGTGCCGGCGACCTGCAATTCAGAGGATAACAGTGCTTGCCACTCATTCTTATGCACAGGAACAAGACGCAGAACAAGCGTCTCACTGTTTTATGGCTCCGGTCATCAGCCATTTCGGTTAATCTGCTGCAGCCTCATATGACGACGTATTACAGCTCAGCAACAACTATAACTTGAATGCATCACATTGTCATCGACAGTGCGTTTCTCAAACTGCAAACCATCATTATGAGGGTATGGTTATAGGATATGATCATGAGAGACACCTTAGTGGAATGCTCCTTAAAATTCGACCGTCTGTGGTTCTTTAACGTGCACTGGCATCGCACTTTGTACGCGAACCTCTAGCATATTGCTCCCACCGGCATTCGATACCGCAACCTTTGTGTCAACACCCGAGTGCCATAGCCGCTGGACCACCTTGTCGGGGCTTAAATTGCATTTCGGGTGTCGTGTTTTTATAAACTGTACTCTCTTTATCTCGAACTGTGCACATCGTGTACGTTTACATGCATGCTCAGTATCCTTTTCTCTATTACAGTTGTCTTGATTTTCTTTACCATTTTATCATACCACAGGGCTTTGCTTGTAAGAGTGCGCCTCCGACTTGTTTGTTTTTAAATTATTTATAGTTTGTACGAAGACAGCAGGAGAATTGACGATGAATGAATGAAATAAAGTTTAGTCATGCGCTTCCAGTTATTGCGCGATAAAGGTAAGTAACCATAAAATGTGGCATTTTTGTTCCACAGTTACGATCTATTAGAGAGGACACTGGACATAGGTCTACGAGGGCATGTCGCTCCTTCGCCTCAACACTGCAGAAAAATCGACCTTTCCTAGAGTTGTAACTGAAGGAGCATCTTGATCATTATGCAAAAACGAAGAAACCCAAAACAACATACACACATAAACATGATATGGCGATTTTTTAAGTAAGTGCATGGTTTCAATAAAGATATTTGCACGTGAGCTCTATCCGGTACGTTTGGTCCCAGCTTTTATCTTCTTGCTTTATGCATCCCCATTAAAAGACTCGACCATATAATGGTGTAAATTTTTTAATGTCGGCAGTAAGCGAATCGGCATTGGTTACTGGCGTTCGCCGGAGTGGAGCAGCCAAGACATGAAACATGTGTGAGGCTGTACGAGCACACACAGCTGAGCTGTTGCTCGTTGCAATCACCGTCCTGAAAGAAGAAACAAAAAGGATATCACCTTGAAGGCTTAAGGCAACCATAAATCTACTGTTTAGTCCAGCTTGATTCGAAGGACGTGCCCGAGGTACTGGCCGTGATGGCGCAGGTCCGCAGACGGCTTCAGCGGCTTCACGAAATCATTGGCGAGCGATGCTTGCTTCGAATTGCGATAGGGCTCGGTGTATTTCGTGAAGAGCTTTGCGGAGATTTTGGGTGTGGTAGCGAGTACCCGCAAGCAGCACTAAGTGGGAAGGGGTGAAATTCTTTTCTGTATTAAAGAGGGATTTATTGTGGAAGAAAAGCTGATAGGCCGGCCTCAATTAATGTTCAGAGCTGCTAAACAACGTTGGGGGAAGGGAAATTGAGGCTGAAAGAAAGAGATGACACGGATTATCAGGATGAATACGGTGGTCGAAGCACTTCCACAGAAGCTTGTTGGGAGCCTTAAGCCTGACTACGAGGCTAATGACGCGGATAAGTCGATGTTAAAATGAGAACGTTGTCAGGCAATGTTTCAGGAACAAACTTCAGAAAGTGCCCTTGAGCGATTCTGTGTATACATCATACCGCTGGAAGATCCAGAAAAGCTGTGTTATTGTCTGAGCAGTGCCGCAGTCCTCTCAATTCGGACTGCCTACATGGCCGATAAGATGCAGTAACGCTGGTTTAGCGCCACTCCTAACCGCCACCTGTGGATGATGATGATGATGATACTAATGACTGAGGTTCGGTTAAGTAAAGGACGCTAATTTCTGCAGCCCGCGTCGGGAGCACGGATAAGCGTCCGTAAGAGTAGAAAGGGACTGAAAGAGAAAGGAGAGAAAAGCCGTAGTGGAGGGCTCCGGAAATTTTGACCACCTGGGGTTCTTTGACATGCGCTGACATCGCACAGTACACGGGCCTCTAG
This sequence comes from Hyalomma asiaticum, assembly GCA_013339685.2. Taxonomy (NCBI): domain Eukaryota; kingdom Metazoa; phylum Arthropoda; class Arachnida; order Ixodida; family Ixodidae; genus Hyalomma; species Hyalomma asiaticum. The sequence goes on from CM023486.1 coordinate 46,198,762, forward strand.
CGTTTTCGCCTCCTTCGAAAGGCAAAAAATGCCAGAGGCCCGTGTACTATGCGTGGAGAAAACTTGCATTGCGTCAGTGCATGATGGGTAGTATCCATGTTTCAACTCGTCTGTGGAGATCTTGAAGACTAAGTCCCCAGATATCTCGTTTATTTGGCGTTTCCTTATATTTGGTACACTCACGATCATATTTCGTAGTTACGTGTATGTTGACGGCCGGACGCTATCTGTGCGTGCACGCTTCACTCCAAGTGTTTAGGAAGAACATTACTGCCCACACGAGCCTTGTCGCTATTTATAAAAAAAGCGAGAAATCCAGGGACATTAGTCAGCACATTGGTCGGCAAGTAAGCTCGTGTGACGTGGCACAGGTTTTGAGAAAAGAAACAGAAGAGAAAAAAAAGATATCTAGGCACTTTATAGAAGACGTCAAAGACGGTGGTCTGTCGAAGCGCAAATGCAGTGTGGGCCACGTTTGCCTCCACGTCGACGAGCTCATTACTCTGTAGTGAAGCGTTCGAAAACGAGCTAGCATGCGTTAATTTATCAGCGAAAGAACACCGCGCGAAGACGCCTGACAAGAGAGAACATAAGAGCAGCGTGGACTACCAGCTAAATTTGTTTACTGCATGCGGACACGTGTTTTCACAGTGGTGTGAAGTAGCAATATCACACACTTGAATACGCCGATGTATCAATAAGATTTTGTAACATTCGTCAAGTGGACGGCGAGAATGCAAAGCCACGGACCTCTGTACAGTTGTGTTCGCTGCACGTGGTGAAACAGCGCTATACGGTCGAACGTACAAGCACTCATGAAAGGAAGAATAAGCGCCACAGTGAGCTGAAAAGCAGGAAACCATGAAAATATCAATGTGTGAACCCTTGCGCAGTTGTCCTCATCACACAGAGAATTCTTTATTCAACAGTGCACATAAGTAAAATAGCGCGCTACTGAACAGCATTTAATAATCCTACTCACTTCACTAAACTACGGAATTTCAATTCTTGCTGCCTATAGTTGTAACGACATCGTTTTTGTGGCTGTTCGGTGATCCGTCAACACTCCATCAATGCTTGTAGGTATAATTCAGATTAGATTCGTTTCGTAAAACACCCGTATTGTTTTTGTCATTTCTTTTATCCCACAGGAAACTAAACCCGTCCGACTCTACACTCCCCGCTATGGCAACTACTATGGACGCATGCGAGGTGTGTACGGCGTATGTGGCAAGATAAGTGCCAGTGATATCGACCGGACATCGATCGCGTCCGAGAAAGCGTGAGTGCAGCTCTTACCTCATTTCGTATTTTCACTTACATGGCTTCTAATAGAGAACTTAAGTGTCGAGTAAAACGCTTCATATAGATGCGAGTCAACCACTAACGCCACGATATGCCCTTCAATTGAGATCCTTAAAATTACAAAACGCCCGCAAGACAAATCCGTGCGACCATACTTAGCCGCCGAAATTGTGACGCCTCTCGGCTTTATCTGTGGTTGAATCCTTTGAAACATAGAGGTTAAATGCTAAGGTCTTTACATGCAGTGGTGGCGTCGTCATCTCAACGCGGCTAGGGCAAACACGAGCAAACTCTCTCGATAGTCTTCGTCTGCCGCTAAGCGACAAAGCATACTTTAAAATGTTGGGGGATGTTTAAAGCTGGGTGAGGGTTACAGCGTCACTGGGCCCCGTTCTTATCGCTTCCTTATCTAACTCTTATCGTAATCTTATCTTATCGTAATAATCTCTTATCGTGAATTCAAATTACAGTCCTAGCTACCGTGTGCGTAGGTGTTAGAGAACTCTGAGTTCACGACTTTTTCTGATAGCGTTTACTATGAAAAACTTAATTTCGTTCGCTGACGCACCAGTGCCATATAGGAAGGTTTGCGTAGTCGGGTGGTTCGGGAAACATGGGGGCAGCACGAGATGATTATATCCGCTGTAGACTCCTACGCATATGCCGGCGCGCTATCCACTGCGACACGAGTTAAAATGGCGTCTCTTTGACATCAGTACGCAGCTGCCGAAGCACATTTGCTCAAATGTAACTGAGCATTAGTGGAGAGTTAATGAGTGGAACAATGTAGACTGACAGCGATCCGATACATACCACGCCGGAGCTTCTCACTGCGACTGCCCTTATCACATTACCTTACGTGTAAATATCCCTTGCGTAACGGGCCGCTGAAGGCTTAGTGCTGAAATTAGCGCACGCAGGTGATAATTAGCACCGCTCGCGCATAGCTTATGTGCAGTACAGAGCAACAGCACGCAACGCTACCACCTTCCGCGAACCTCCTATGGACTGTGGAACATTGAAATGACACATCGGTATTTTCTTCAGGGTGCCATGCTGACTTATCTAGCTGCCAATAAAAGAAGTGTTCATAACCTAAATGATCCAATAAAGTGTCTAATGCAACTCACTACGCCGAACTAGTTCGCTGAAAACAAGCAAAAATTCCTCAAACACGGACTCTGTGATTCTTTTCATACTGCTTACGGCTGCGCGTATAATCCTGGTCGTCGTACTATTTAAATTACCGTCGCTTCGAGGGCCAACTGTTCCCGAAATTAACTTTTCTGGGACCTTGGCCGACAAGCGTAAAAGGTTTAACGATAACGACGAAGTTCCCGATTGATTTTCGGCCAACGCGCCGGCTGCGTCCACGCACCGACGACAGCCGCATTTCATGCACCCCTGGTCACAGAGTGCCGACGCCATTAAATAGCGGAGGCTATAGAAACTCGACACTCCGTTTCAGTAGTTCGGTGTAGCACCGCCAAGATTGCGATGCGAAATGTAGCGCAGCTGTTCCTTACATAAAGGAAAACTGAACTATAGGAGGTGGCGGAATTCCGATAGCCTCGGCAAGCCAACCTTCACTGATGTGTTGTGCACGGTGCCTCGTGGGTAGCATAAGGTACACATAGTTCCCGGACCACTCGAGGTTATTTGGCAATGATAGTTTTAGGGGCGAAGCTCCTCTTAGTCTAACCTTGTCACGCGCCAGTTGTCAGGCGTAACACGCGTGCTGGGAGGCACGCGCTCGCCCTCGGCGCGTGCCTCTCTCTCTCTCTCCCGGCGCGTGCCTCTGCCGTCTTGTGTGAGAGAGAGAGAGAGAGACAGAGAGAGAGCGAAAGGCGCGCGTAGGCTATGGAAACGTTGTTTCTTAGAGGAACGCTCTACCGGCTCGCAAAGAAGGAGAACGCGCCCTCAGCCTCGAGAGACAACGTTGGCGCAGGCAGCGTCTCCTAGCGAGTTTCTTGATTGAGAAATACCGACTGCTCGCGTTGGAGAAAGCGTTCACCGGCAATATATATGTATATATATATATATATATATATTATATATATAATATATATATATATATAGTGTATATATATATAATAAGTAGTATATATATATATCTATATATAATATAGATTATAGGCACTGGACCTTGACTTGCAATGAAGTGCGGTGGGAGATTTAACTTGTGCATAGTTTCAACCATGAGGATTCGTAGCGTGCGCGTTAACTAAATTAATCCGGAAATGGGCACGATCTACGATGAACATCCCGAGCTTCACCCACTGATCATCACTCACCCCGTGAATATGCTGTAATTTTTTTTTAGTGGCGCTTGACTGCGCACTAATGAACCGCTTGCCTAACAAGTCACCAGGGACCCCTTCTCATGAACAGCTTCATAAAATTTTCCTTTGTGAATAGAACAAAAAAATAGGCTTCAAGGCCATCGTGTGACGTCCTCTCCTACCTTCTTCACGTACTGCATGGCTCGGAGACACTTCTGCCGCCTCCGCTGCAGCGTTTTTTGCTGATAGCAGAAGACGACACGGCCACGTGTGGACGCATTTTACGATGCGTTCGCTCTCATGATTGCTGGAAAAGGCCTGTAGTTTCCACGGCACTGAACGTGACAGACAGAAACCGTGTGTACATGGGTACTCACTTTGCCTTGCGTAGGCATGTGTTTGTGTGGGTACGTATTATGCCGCCGGGCCTCCGCGTCGAGGGTATATTGGCTCATTTGCAAAACTGGGACGACACTATGGCAGCGACGGCGCCAGAAACTCGTAGAACACGTGTTCCAGATCGGGCGACTTTGAACGCGCGCATTTTATAGAGCGTTAACGCGCGTTTTGAAGCCGGTACTTCGTAGTGAGGCGTTAAGCTCAACTCTATACGACAGGCATATCAGGAACACGACCTCCTAATGAAGGAGTCGTCGCAATTTTCTGGTGATAGCTGCCCCTTTTCGCTTAGGTAGGGTAGTTTGTTGGGAGGTGGAGTTTAACTAGAACAAAAGCTTTCCAATAAACTTCACTTGTAAGTCCAGCACCTATCCTGTGCATTCCTTTTTCTTTGTGCTTCCGTCGTTTTCAGCTGGAATTTTTTTCGCTTGGGTGCTGTAGCAAGAGAGCAAAACAAAATTCATAATAACAGGAAATAAAACCATAAATTTTTCCTGTTATATATGAGCTCGACGTCACTGCTTTAAAAGGGTTCTCTCATGTCTCACCACGCCAACGCTGTGTACACACAAGAGATCTATGCCTACTTATGCTCGTTTAGCCCTTTCTTTGCCTTGCTACCAGACGGCTTCGGTCAGCACCAGCTTGTTCCCCCGCCGTCATTCTTTAATTTCCTCTCTCCCATGTGCCACAACACGCCTCGCAAGTCACAGCCAGCAAAACGGAGTGGTTTATTACAAGCATATACTACATTCAGCGAAAAGAACGAATCTTGGAGCGGTTACATAGCACAGCCTCTCACGCAGTGAAATCAGGAATCGCATTCTTTTCATGGCTGACCGCGCTACCATTAGCGTTCCAATTCACTCAGTTCCATGCTCTTTTGTGTGCTCCCACGCGTTGTTCCCGAACCCAAACGTCCACATAATTTGAAATCTTCCCAGTTAAAGTTTTACATGTTCCCTCCCCTGTTTCCTTCTCTTCTCGGAAAAGTACTCAAAATTCTTACAGTGCACCTTGTTGTTGAAAGATATCGCATCTTCTTTCAAAAGAGTTATGATAACCATGTGCTGTTCTTCAGAACGTGCTGTAGTGCATGACAAGGTGGCGATCTGTTAGACAAGGTGGCAATCTGTGTTTGCCAGGCGCAGTACATCTGCTTTACAATGTGATACTATGTACCTTTAAATAGTGTGTGCATCCTTGTATTGTTGTCATTCTGACGAAGGCCGACCCACCGGCCGAAACGTTAAAAAAGCAAGAATTTTGAACGTGTGTCTCTTTTCAACCCTATATATATATATATATATATATATATATATATATATATATATATATATATATATATATAGGCACTGGACCTTGACTTGCAATGAAGTGCCGGTGGGAGATTTAACTTGTGCATAGTTCAACCATGAGGATTCGTAGCGTGCGCGTTAACTAAATTAATCCGGAACTGGGCACGATCTACGATGAACATCCCGAGCTTCACCCACTGATCATCATTCACTCCGTGGATATGCTGTAATTTTTTTTTTAGTGGCGCTTGACCGCGCACTAATCAACCGCTTGCCTAACAAGTCACCATGGACCCCTTCTCATGAATACCTTCATAAAATTTTCCTTTGTGACTAGAAAAAAAAAATAGGCTTCAAGGCCATCGTGTGACGTCCTCTCCTACCTTCTTCACGTACTGCATGGCTCGGAGACACTTCTGCCGCCTCCGCTGCAGCGTTCTTTGCTGATAGCAGAGGACGACACGGCCACGCGTGGACGCATTTTTTACGATGTGTTCGCTCTCATGATTGCTGGAAAAGGCCTGCAGTTTCCACGGCACTGAACGTGACAGACAGAAACCGTGTGTACATGGGTACTCACTTTGCCTTGCGTAGGCATGTGTTTGTGTAGATACGTATTATGCCGCCGGACGTCCGCGTCGAGGGTATATTGGCTCATTTGCAAAACTGGGACGACGCTATGGCAGCGACGGCGCCAGAAACTCGTAAAACACGTGTTCCAGATCGGGCGACTTTGAACGCGCGCCTTTATAAAGCGTTAACGCGCGTTTTGAAGCCGGTACTTCGTAGTGAGGCGTTAAGCTCAACTCTATACGACAGGCATATCAGGAACACGACCTCCTAATGAAGGAGTCGTCGCAATTTTCTGGTGACAGCTGCCCCTTTTCGCTTAGGTAGGGTAGGTTGTTGGGCGGTGGAGTTTAACTAGAACAAAAAATTTCCAATAAACTTCAGTTGTAAGTCCGGCATCTATCCTGTACATTCCTTTTTCTTTGTGCTTGCGCCGGTTTCAGCTGGAATTTGTTTCGCTTAGGTGCCGTAGCAAGAGAGCAAAACAAAATTCATAATAACAGGAAATAAAACCATAAATTATTCCGTTATTTATGAGCTCCACGTTACTGCTTTAAAAGGGTTCTCTCATGTCTCACCACGCCAACGCTGTGTACACACAAGAGATCTATGCCTACTTATGCTCGTTTAGCCCTTTCTTTGCCTTGCTACCAGACAGCTTCGGTCAGCACCAGCTTTACTTGTCCCCCCGCCCCCCCGTCATTCTTTAATTTCCTCTCTCCCGTGCCACAACACGCCTCGCAGGCACAGCCAGCAGAACGAAGTGGTTTATTACAAGCATATACTACATTCAGCAAAAAGAACGAATCTTGGAGCGGTTACATAGCACAGCCTCTCACGCAGTGAAATAATATATCGC